>JBBPMU010000732.1:0-14754 GCA_038090475.1 Wakefieldia striispora | reverse complement strand
CATCAAACATATGTCTTTGGTACATTGGCCCTGACCATTTTACTCAACTGACTCATATGGTGTGCAAAGAAATATTGTGGGAAAAGGGCTGTTTTGCTGATGTCTTCAATGTTCATATCAGCCTCATCTTTGACATTCATACCATCCTCCTCACCCTCCAATTGCCTTATCCCAGTCATGAGATCAGCAGTCCCATTGTCATCATCCTGCTCTTCCTCATCATGATTGTCCATAGGTTCATCCATGTTGCCTTGGGAGTCAATTGCCATAGCTGGAGTATGGCCATCTGAAAGCATAGTGAGGTGGCCCACACCTATACCTGCAAAACAGGCAAACATATCCCAGTCCACAAAACTAAGGGCTGAATCAAGATGAGATGTTATGATGGATGTACAAACTCACATATTAACATAAAATGATGCCCAGTCATCTGTTTCATCCTGGAGTCTGGCTAGTGATGGTCCAGGTCACAGGTAAAGAGATGGAGCTATCCAACTCTCTTAGTCTCCCATCTGAGGGAATGAGGTTCGACTATATATGGTATGGATTTCGAGGATACCTGGGAACACAACATCGAAATCATTTGGAGACAACTCTCTGGTGAAGACGATACAGACATGGATACGTTTTTCCTTCCTACTCATTCCTATGATCGTTACTGGTTTGACCTCTCTTCCACAGTGTATAGAGACCTCACTTGGGAGATCATTGATAGTGGTCAATATGACCCTATTATACATGACTTCTAAGATTATCTTCAGACTTTGCACGGGAACACTGCCGTTTCCCACGTTCATGGATACCCCTGGACTTCTGTATTGCTTCTACTGGGAAGTCCCATTTATCTCTTTTCCTCTTATACTTAGCAGAACTCTGTTTCTGAAACGAGACGAAATGTTGAAGGTTGAACCAGAAAAACCTCAAAGGTGAAGTCTTCGCCCCTGGCGGTATCCTCATTTGGTCAGAAAGAAAGAGTGCCTGTTTATTCTCTGGCTAAGAGTGTAGATGAGTGAAAGTTTCCCAGTGGACCCCTCAGAATATCCTAAGGGGGTCTCGCCTAGAAGAAAGTACCCTGGGGAGTAAATTCCAAATAGCTAAGACTGGGGTTTCCAGTCGAAGCTTCAACTATTTAAATACTGTACATGATCGTGCACAGACCAAGCTGTGCATATCTAAGTATAGTAAAGGAGAAAATGTACGATGTCTGAATAATCGTAAAAGGAAATTCTTGTGCGATGGGCACGTATCGTGACAAAGATGAAATGACAAACTGCACAGCTCTCTATGGCATGTGCCTTCCGATACGATCACGATCGGGTAGTCTCGTAAGAGGAAATGACTAAGTGAGAATCGTCAATATGTCTAAAAGAAGAAAAGGGGTATTCCCAAAGAGAGTGGCCGCCAGGAATAAGTCTGAAGTCTCGACCGACGGCCTAATCGGCAAGTGCTGCAAGGTGGTCACGTGCAACAGATCACGTGACGAAAGAAATTATACTGTTGTAGGAGTGTACCAAAAGAGAGACATCAGGTGACTTCGAGTCACGTGATTTGAGAAATACATGTAGATGGCGTTCTTCAATCGGATTGCCGCAAGAAATGGTTACTAGATAAAAGTTTGAAAAAGTGTTAGTAAAAGTATAGCATCTGTTTCAGAATAAAGTATGGTTTCATAACAGTTTCCCCTTACGGACACAGGACTCCGCATTTCCTTTTACGTGTACATTTCCCTTTATGCGTCGTTCGTTGATTCCCTTTTACAATACACACGATGTGATGTGTCTTGTTGATTTCCTTTTATGTGTTGTCCCTTTATGGTAACCCTCCTAGTATATAAAGGGTCAACCTGTAGTAGATAGCTCTTCAGCTAATTCTATGCATTTCTGCCTGCAAAGTCTTTGCTCCTGAAGAAGGTCGCTTGACTTACCTCCTGCACTAAGCCCTTCCAGTCTTCCATCTCTTGTTACTCACAGGGGCTTCTCTCTCATGAGCGATAGCCATATACTCTGCTCCTAGACGTCGCTGACGCTACAAGTATGAAAGGATCTCAAGTGAAGTCTTTGTTCCGCACTTGCGTAACAAAAGAATTAGCTCATCCCTTGATCCCTGCTACAATGCATGAGATCAGACCCACTTCACGCCACGTTTCGAGCCCCTCCTGAAGAGAGCTCATCTGACGATGAACGACCACCTGCTGCTTCCCCTTATTTGAACCCATACCAATCTGCATGTCCTTCTGGAACATCCACCCTGCGTTCTCCTACTCAACCCAGACAACAAGTAGCCAGATCCTCTCAAGTCCCATCCCCTGATACTTGACGAGGACCACTTTTGAATGTCACCCCTTCCTATACACCCATCCCTTCTCCCCTAGGCTCTACTCCCGCTCTCTCACCCCTCCAGTTCCAATTGACTCTCCCATCCTCCCAGCACACCCCGACCACCTGTTCTCCTTCCCCTGCCCCTAGCACTAGCAGCATGTTGAACCCCACCCAAGAAGAATTAAAGGCAGCTTGCCCGAAACCCTTCTCTGGCAAGAGTGAAGACGCCTCCCATTGGCTGTTGGCAATGAAAGCTTACTTCGCCATTAACGACACCAAGTATAACGACAAGAAGATCGTGATTACCCTCCTGAATCGAATGAACCATGGGAGAGGGGCAACCTTCTCCGAAGCATGGCTCACGAAGATTATGACCACCCCTGTTGCCTCCTGGACCGATACTCTGACTGAAGTGGAGAAGGACTTTCACACCGTCTTTATACCCCCTGGCCTCAAAGACACTGTGCACATGACCCTCCACAACATCCATATGGAAGGGAAACCTTTCAACGGCGACTTCGATGCCTTCCACAGTGCCTTCCAGCTCAAAGCCTCTAGGAGCGACATTACTGACCAATCGGTACTCAAGGATCTTCTTAAACGCACTGTTTTGCACCAAATTGCCACCATGATGACAGCCTTAGAGAAGGAACCTGCAACCATGAACGAGTGGCTAGAGAAGGCCTCTCACTTTTACCATGCGATCATCCGCACCGACCTCCTTAGGAAAGGAGGAACTTCCTATATTGGATCGACTTCGTCCACCTCCCGTTCCTGCGACCCCATGGCCATGGATGTGGACTACATCTCTTTATCCCTGGCAGAACAATCTGAACACCTCAAGAATAGGAAGTGCTTTGTTTGCCATAAAGTCGGATGCTTCACTGGTAAGCACTGTAACAGGCAGAACTGTCGTTCTCCCCCACAGAAGATTAGGATTGCCAAAGAAGACTCTCCTATCAACCCGCTTACCACCTATGCGAAAGGCAAAGGACTGAAGACCCATCAAGCGATCTGATTGCTGGAAATGTTTTCGGACAAGTCACAAGAAGTCCCAATGGACAAACTGGAACAAGAGGCTGAAGAAGATGAGGATTTTCAACACTGAGGAGTAGAGTGACGTCTACTTCCTCAAGGACAAGGACTCCTGTACAAATAGCTCCTGTTTTTGTATCCTCTCCTGCTGATAGGGCAATACATGTCCCCGTATCCCTTTATGCAGGAAGGACAGGAGAAATTGTCGCCACCACTGCCCTCATCGACTCTGGAGCCATGGGATCATTCATCGACCGAGACTTCGCCATATGAAACCGAATCCCTCTCATTCGACTTGCCGAACCAATTGGAGCCAAGAATGTAGATGGAACCAAGAACAAGTCTGGAGAAATCCGCCACAAGGTATTTGTCACCTTGTGCTACACTGACACAGAACACCAACAGGAACTTATGGTGATCAACTGTGGATCCCAAAATGTACTCGGGATGCTGTGGCTAGTAAAAGTAAACCCCAGGATAGACTGGACCAACTGAACCATCAAATTCGACACATGACGACCCCTTAAGGGAAGCGCAAGCCTACCTTATTCGTTTTATCGACAAGAACCCAGATCAAGTATCCAAGGCCAACTACAATGCTAGGCAGCAAGCCATCAAACAGCGTTTTCAAAGGAAACTTCGCGAAGCTAAAATCCTACCGGAGGTGATCTGGAAGGTAACTCTGTCAACCACAATCGCTGTGCAGAAGAGGGCCCCACAGGTAGTGTTGCCTGATGCGTTCAAAGACTACAAGAAGGTATTCGATGAACCAGAGGAAGGTTTTATTTTTCCATCCCGTGACTTCAACCATGCCATCGAACTCAAGGATTCGTTCACCCCATGAAAAGCCAAACCATATTCTCTCAACCTCAAAGAAACGAAGGCCTGCCAGGACTTCATTAAGGAACATTTGGACAAAGGGACTATCTGCACTTCGAAATCCCCTCAAGCTGCCCCCTTTTTCTTCATTGCCAAGAAAGATGGAAAGCTCCGACCCTGCCAGGACTACCGCTATCTCAACAAACACATGGTCAAGAACGCCTATCCTCTCCCCCTTATCCCTGACCTCATGGACAAACTTCAAGGCTTGAACATCTTCACCAAGATGGATGTTCGATGGGGATTCAATAACATCTGTATCAAGGACGGCGACCAATGGAAGGCGGTGTTCATCACCCCATTCGGCCTTTATGAACCCCTCATCATGTTCTTCGGAATGTGCAATGGTCCACCGACATTCCAAGCCTTTATGGACCACTACTTTGGCGACATGATGGCCAAAGGATGGCTTATCATTTATATGGACGACCTCTTGATTCATACCAAAGACAACCAAGATCTCCATGATGAACGTACCCATCGAGTTCTGGAATGAATGGTGGAACTCTGCCTACACCTCAAACTAGAAAAGTGTTCTTTTTCCCAGAAATCTGTTGACTTTCTAGGGATGATCATCACTGAAGGTGAAATACGAATGGACCCCACCAAGCTCTCTGCTATCAAGTCTTGGGTTCCCCCCACATCCATCAAAGGCATCCGATCCTTCATCGGATTCTGTAATTTTTATTGGAAATTCATCACAGATTTTTCCACTATTGCTGCCCCACTGATTGCCCTCACCAAGAAATCTGCCACCTGGGAATGGAAGGACAACCAACAATGATCGTTCGACAAGCTAAAGGAGAAGTTCCTCTGCCTGCCTGTCCTTTCCATGCCAAACCCCCAGAACCCCTTCACTGTTATGACTGATGCTTCTCTCACTGGCACCAGCACCGTCCTAATGCAAAAGGACGTTAATGGTGATCTCCACCTGTGCTCTTATTTTTCTTGCACGTTTTCTCCCACTGAGTGCAACTACAACATTTATGATTGGGAACTACTTGCCATAATCAAAGCCCTTGAAGAATGGCGACAATATCTCAGTGGAACCCCTCACCCTGTCACCATTATCACTGATCACAAGAATCTGGCCTACTTCAAAGAACCTTGTAAACTCACTTGCCGCCATGCCAGATGGATGCTATTTTTGCAGGACTTTGACTGTTACGAACCCCATATTTTTATTCCTGAAAGACGCTACACTTTACTAACATTGTTTAAAACCTTTACCTAGTACCCCTTTTCTTGCGGCGATCCGATTGAAGAAAGCCGTTTACATGTACTTCGAAGATCACGTGACTTGACGTCACATGATGTTTATCTTTTGGTGCGCTCCTACCACAGTATAATTTCCTTCATCACGTGATCTGTGGCACGTGATCACTCTGCGGCATTTGCCGATTGCCGTCGGTCGAGACTTCAGACTTATTCCCGGCGGCTTCTCCTTGGGAATAACCCTTTTTGGACTTATTGACGATTTCCCACTTACTCATTTCTTCTTACGAGATTACCCGATCGTGATCGTATCGGAAGGCACATGCCATAGAGAGCTGTGCGTTTTACTCATCACTCTTGACTCACGATACGCTTCTATCGGACAGACATTACTATACTCGGATTTCCAGGCTGAGACCTGAGGACTCTCACGGACATTTTACCATAGATAGCATTCCCTCATTCGGAGGATGGTCTGTGCGCACTCATCGCCAGACACTATTTAAGTAGAGTACCCTGTAGACTGGATCCCCAGTCTTTGCTACTTTGAATCTACTCCCCAGGGTATTTTTGTCTAGGCAGGACCTCCTTAGGAATTCTGAGGAGTCTACTGGGAAACTCTTACTTTCATTTACACTCCTAGCCAGAGGATAAACCGGCACTTTCTTTCTACTCTCCTACGAACGAGGATACCGCCAGGGGCGACGACTTCGCCTTTGAGGTTCTGAGTTCAACCATCGACAAATCGTCTCGTTTCATTGACATCCTCTATGATACCTGCCCTGGTTCCTATATGGGCCCAGCCAATGCCCTATCACAAAAGGATTTTGTCGACACTTCAGACGATAACCAGGATGTCATCCTCCTTGACCCTGAACACTTCATTAATGCCATTGACGCCGATCTCGCAAACAAGATTGCAGACTCTTCCTCCGACGACCCTATCGTGAAGAAGGCCTTACTTGCACTCCAGAATGGCAGCTCCCTCTTACAGATTGGGAATTTCATGAGGGCTCTCTCTTTTTCCAAGGCTGTCTCTATATTCTGGAGTCTGCATGCAAAGAACTTGTGGCAACCATCCATGACTCACCCGCTGCCAGCCATCCTAGCTATTTCTGATTACTCCACCTCCTCTGCCATGACTATTGGTGGCCTGGAATGGCAACTTTCACCCAAAAATTCATTGCTGGCTGTGCCACTTGTCAAGCAAACAAGGTCATCACTCACCCAACCATGCCCCCTTTATCCCCAATCTCTTCCAAAGCCACATGTCCTTTCCAACAGGTGTCAGTCGACCTCATCACCGATCTTCCCCTGTCAGACAGCCATGATTCTATTATGGTCGTGGTTGACCATGGTCTTATGAAGGGGGTAATTTACATTCCTTGTTCAAAAACGATCTCTGCCGAGGGCATGGCCTCCCTGTTTTTCACCCAAGTTTTCCCTCGGTTCAGACTCCACAACAAACTTATCTCCGATAGAGGCCCTCAATTTGCCTCGGCATTTGCCAAGGAACTTGCCCGCCTCCTAAACTATGACCTTGCCCTCTCCACTGCCTACCACCCTCAAACTGACAGCAAAACTGAATGAGTAAACCAAGAACTTGAAACGTACCTTCGGATCTTTTGTGAAGGAAAACCCACCACCTGGGCTTCTCTCCTCCCTATGGCCGAATTCTCCCACAACTCCAACGTTCACTCCGTCACCAACCAATCCCCATTTTCCCTCATGTACGGCTATGAACCCCGTTCCTACCCCCCCTCTTTCCCACACCACATTCATACTGGCCGCCAAGCAATGCCTTACCAAACTGGATGAGGCTAGAACGGAAGCCCTTGCTGCCCATCAAAAGGTGCAAGATGACATGAAATCCTGCATCACCACCAAATTCTCCCCTTGGAAAGTCGGACAAAAGGTCTGGCTCGACAACAAGAACCTCAAACTTGGGTACCACTCTTGAAAACTCTCTCCACGTCAAGAAGGCCCCTTCGAAATCACTCAAGTTATCTCCCCTGTCTCCTATCGACTCAAACTCCCCTCTACCTGGAAGATACATGACATCTTCCATGCTTCCATTCTCTCTCCTTATTGGGAAACCGATGAACACGGCCCTAGCTTCTCTTGACCGCCACCAGATCTTCTCAGATCAGAAGAAGAATATGAAGTCAAAGCTATTGTGGGACATCGGGGTTCCACACAGAATCCACAGTTCCTTATCAAATGGAAAGGCTATCCATCCTCCGACAATATGTGGGAACCGCCGTCCAATTTGGTACACGCCAAGACTATCCTCAACTTTTATAAAGCCTCTCATCCCAAGGCTTTCCCCCCATCTTGCTCTCCCCCTACATGATCGAAATCACCTTCTCCCTCATCATATTCCTTGTCTTTTCCACCCTCACATTCTTCTTTTTCTATTCCATCTTCACCATCATCCTCAAACTTCAATACTCTCGCGATGCCCTCTTCTTTGTCCTCCATGTCACCCCCCACAGAATCTCTGTTGGAATTGTTTCCCCCCATGACGTCAACACCCCCATACTCTGCTACTCCACCGGCACCACATGTTGAGAGATGAGATGTCAATGAACATCTCATACCAGATCTATGACGTTTCTAACTTCAGACTTCATCATTCATACGTCATATGATCTAGACTATTCTAGATTCACATCTAGATCGATACCAGTTCTAGAGCTGTTCTAGAACTGAGGTGAGTCACTATCATATTATTCATTTCAGATGATAGTGGGATAAGAGTCCTTTATGCCATTGGACAATAAGGATATGTATTACTCATACGATACGATAGGACTGTATCTTTAGTCATTTCTTATGACTCATCCTTATCTCTTATTGTTCTTATCCTTCCATTCTGATTGGTAGATAAGAACCTCACATGTATATATAAGAGGGGACATACAGGATGTGAAACGAGACGATACTGTCGACGGTTGAACTCAGAACCTCAAAGGCGAAGTCGTCGTCCCTGGCGGTATCTTCGTTCGTAGGAAAGAAAAGAGAGAGTGCCGGTTTATCCTCTGGCTAGGAGTGTAGATGAAAGTAAGAGTTTCCCAGTAGACTCCTCAGAATTCCTAAGGAGGTCTTGCCTAGACAAAAATACCCTGGGGAGTAGATTCGAAGTAGCAAAGACTGGGGATCCAGTCTACAGGGTACTCTACTTAAATAGTGTCTGGCGATGAGTGCGCACAGACCATCCTCTAAAAGAGGGAATACCGTCTATAGTAAAATGTCCGTGTGAATCGTCAGGTCTCAGACCTGGTAATCCGAAAAAGGGAAAGTCTGTCCGATGAGAGCGTATCCTGAGTAAAGAGAAATGACAAACTGCACTGCTCTCTATGGCACGTGCCTTCCGATACGATCACGATCGGGTATTCTCGTAAAGTGAAATGACTAAGTAAGAAATCGTCAATATGTCCAAAAGTAGAAAAGGGGTTATTCCCAAATAGATGCCGCCGGGAATAAGTCTGAAGGTCTCGACCGACGGCAATCGGCAAGTGCCGCAAAGTGGTCACGTGCAACAGATCACGTGACGAAGGAATTTATACTGTTGCAGGAGCGTACCAAAAGATAAACATCAGGTGACGTCAAGTCACGTGATCTTCGAAATACAGGTAGACGGCTTTCTTCAATCGGATCGCCGCAAGAAAAGGGATACTAAAGTAAAAGTTTAAACAATGTCAGCAAAATGTAGCGTCTTTCTGGAATAAAGTATAGGGTTCGTAACAGGATGATTCCCCTCAACCAGTCAATTTGACTTCCATGTCCTCGGTTCATCCATTGCCTTCACCTCAGCCACTTATTCCTTGATCATTAGAACAGTGAGTTATTCTCCTCACAGTTTGTCCATAACCTCTGCCTCAACTTTGCTTGGGCCTTCCACCCACTGCATATCATAGTCGAACCTTGTTCCTCGGACAATAGAATAGAGAGTTGGGTAGCTCCATCTCTTTACCACATACTCTGGCTGGATGGCTGAGGCGGACGGTTGGAACGATTCTTGAGTCCCTCCGTTCTATTTCATGATCTTCCATTTCACCTTCTCCCCCGCTTATGCCAGTTACCCCTCCTGCTTCACCTACCACATACCTGGAAATTCCCCTGGACACATTGCTTTCCACCTTGGACCCTATCCCCATTTTTCTAGATAGACTTCCCCAGTTTCACTGGAATGTACTCTATGCTGCAATCATCTCGTCACCTCCCCTATCGCTCCATCTTGTGAACCTTCCCTTATCCTCTCAGTCAACTGTCATCCCCTTACTCCTCCAGGCATTCCAAAACTTGATCCTCTCATCGGAGATCCAACAATGGTCTCCTATCCAACTCAGAGAATCTTGGGCAGCGGCCCTTTCCTACTCCATCCAGGGTACTGGAGGGATTATACTCAATGCCCTTGACTATGTTGGGTTCGGAATATTCATCCCTACCCTTCCTCCCAACAACATCCAACCCCTCCTCTGCACCACCCTCATCAGCCTCTCTCCTATCCAATGATGGGACTATCTCTCACCCCACGAGCTCCCTCAGAGCTACCCTTTGGGATGGACCTCTCGTCTCTACCCCATTACCCGACCTATACTACCTGCCCCCGTCCCTACCTACCCTATGTTATGGATTTCGAAGATACCTGGGAATGCGACGTCGAAATCATTTGGAGACAACTCTCTGGTGAAGACGATACGGACATGGATACAGTGAGCTCAAAAACCCTTTCCATATTAACTAAAATTACAATACATGAAGTGCACTTCCAGACACTGTGGGAATTTCACTTGGCATTAGTGGAGTTATAAATAGTACATGCTCTTGGCTACAAATTCGCCCCCTGGATCATGTGATTTGGTTCACACACTATTGAGATATAGCCATTTTGAAACAGCCATGTCATGGAAAGGGTTTTTGAGCTTTTGAAATGATGATCAGGATCTCTATTAAATCATTCATTATTTGTCATTGTTTGATGATACAAACAAAGATATATATGTAAATAGTATGTTGGAGTTTAAAAAAGTTCACACACCTCTTGATTCTCAACCACTATCATAGTTAAATCCCTCTCTCTCACTCAGCAAAACACTATTCTTTCTTTGCTTGATGCTGGCCACTTTGATGATGCCATTGCCAAGCAAACTGGTGTCAGCCCTTCTGCTATATCCAAACTTCACTCCAAGAAGTGTCTACTCTTTCTAAGGCTATTGGAGGTTGTCCTGTCAAGCTCTCTTCTGCCAACATTTGTCATGCCAAGCATCTCATCACTCCAGGCAGAGCTGAAAATACTGTCCAAGTGATCAAAGCTCTCTCCAACATCATCAATGGACCTCTCTCTGCCAGTACAGTTCATCTTCACTTGAAGAAATCTGGTATGAAGGCTGTGGTCAAGTTCAAATGCCCTATTCACTCTGCTAGACATTGTAGGGCCTATTTGGATTTTGCCTATGCCCATAAAGATTGGACTATAGAGGACTAGAAGAAGCTAATATGGTCTGATGAGACCAAAATCAATTGTCTGGGATCAGGTGACATAAATGGGCATGGAAAAAGACAGGTGAGAGGCTTAGTGATAGGCTAGTACAAGGAACCCTCAAATTTAGAGGGGGTTCTTTGATGATGTGGGGCTGTATGACTTGGGAGGGAGTTGGCTTGACTACTAAGATTGATGGTAGGATGGATAGGGACCTCTACCTTCAGATTTCGAAGGATGAGCTTCAGCAAACCCTAGAGTATTATGGTCTCAATCCTCCTGACACCATCTTTTAGCAAGATAATGACCCCAAGTATATCTGCAAAAAGGTGAAGGAGTGGCTAGAAGAGCAGGATTTTAGGACTATGGGTTAGCCTGCACAGTCTCCTGACTTAAACCCCATTTAACACCTCTGGGGATGGTTGAAAAGGAGGCTTGCAGAGTTTAAAAACCCTCCTAATGAGATTCATGAATTATAGGAAAGGGGTCAGGTAGATTAGGAGAAGATACCTGTTGAAGAGTGTTGGAAATTGATTGAAATCATGCCTAGAAGGGTTCAGGCAGTGCTTAAAGCAAAAGGAGGCTATAATAAGTACTAATAATATCCAAATACCCCTATGATTTCAAAAGCTCAAAAACCCTTTCCATGACATGACAGTTTCAAAATGGCTATATCTCAATAGTGTGTGAACCAAATCACATGATCCAGGGGGCGAATTTGTAGCCAAGAGTATGTACTATTTATAACTCCACTAACGCTAAGCGACATTCCCACAGCATCTGGCAGTACACTTCATGCATTGCAATTTTAGTTAACATGGAAAGGGTTTTTGAGCTCACTGTACGTTTTTCCTTCCTACTCACTCTTATGATCGCTATTGGTTTGACGTTTCTTCCATGGCGTATAGAGACCTCACTTGGGAGATCATCGACAGTGGTCAATACGACCCTCTGTTCCATGACTTCTAAGAATACTTTCAGACTTTGCATGGGAACACCGCCATTTCCCACGTTTACGGATGCCCCCGGACTTCTGACTCGCTTCTACCGGGAAGTCCCATTTATCTCTTTTCCCATCAGGGAAATTTTAAGGGAATGATAATCAATGATAATTGTAGATAATGGATTATATGGAATTATAATCCATTATATACCCCCCTTTGAGGATTATATAGGATTATAATCTCTTCAAAATTTCCCTGATGCCTTTTATACTTAGCGGAACTCCGCTTCTCCTTTTGGACACGGAACTCCGATTCCTTTCTTGGACACGGGACTCTGCATTTCCTTTTGTGTGTACATTTCCTTTTATGCATCGTTCGTTGATTCCCTTTTATGATACATGCAACGTGACGCGTCTTGTTGATTTCCTTTTATGCGTCATCCCTTTATGGTAACCCCCCTAGTATATAAAGGGTCAACTTGTAGTAGATAGCTCCTCAGCTAATTCTACGCATTTCTGCCTGCAAAGTCTTTGCTCCTGAAGAAGGTTGCTCAACTAAACTCCTGCGCTAAGCCCTTCCAGTCTTCCGTCTCTTGTTACTCACAGGGGCTTCTCTCTCACGAGTGATAGCCATATACTCTGCTCCTAGTCGTCAATGACACTATGAGTATGAAAGGATCTCAAGTGAAGTCTTTGTTCCGCACCCACATAACACCCTATCCAACCTGATGAGTTGGACACTGCTTCCTTATCCTCTCTTAATGCCGCCCCTCCCCCATATTCTCCCGACCACCAATCTCTTCCCTGATGACCCATGCCTGGACCAGATGCATCCAATATGGGACCTATTGGACCCGGAACAAGTCTTTGCTCACCCACTCTGACTCCACTCGACCTTCAGGAGGTTAGAGAATTTCTCACCACCCTCGCTGAACTCACAGAGCCAGTCTCCTCCCCCTCTGACTCCCCCACCCCACTCCCTGTCCCCCCTCCCGTCCACCGACGAGTTCCTTGCCACCATGCTTGCTATCGTTGTGGATCATATGGCCACCTCCAGGTTGGATGTCCCCACTACCGATGCACCCACTGCCTCCAAACCTCCCCTGGACATTTCTCTTGGAACTGCCCCATCAACAGACAATGATACCCTCTCTGGACCCAACGATTTATTGATGATGATGCTCTCCCAGACTTCGATGACGAGCACATCTGATGATAATGATTTGGTGAATCATTCTTCCGAACGGGGAGCTAATGTTACGGATTTCGAGGATACCTGGGAATGTGACGTTGAAATCATTTGGAGACAACTCTCTGGTGAAGACGATACAGACATGGATACATTTTTCCTTCCTACTCATTCCTATGATTGTTACTGGTTTGACCTCTCTTCCATGGCATATAGAGACCTCACTTGGGAGATTGTTATGAACCCCATATTTTATTTCTTTGAAAAATGCTTTACTCATTATACACCTTTAAAACTTCTACTTAGGACAACCTTTCTTGCAGCAATCCGATTGAAGAACGCCATCTACATGTACTTCACCAATCACGTGACTCGATGTCATGTGATATTTCTCTTCTGGTACGCTCCTACCACAGTATAACTTCCTTTGTCATGTGATCTGTGGCACGTGACCACTTTGCAGCACTTGCCGATTGGCCGTTGGTCGAGACTTCAGACTTACTCCCGGCGGCCCTCTCTTTGGGAATAACACTTTTGGACATATTGACATTTCTTATCTTTAGTCATTTTCTCTTACGATGTTACCCGATCGTGATCGTATCGGAAGGCACGTGCCATAGAGAGCAGTGCATCTTACTCATCTCTTTTGACTCACGATACGTGCTGATCGCACAAGACTTACCTTATTCGATTATCCGGACATCGTACGATTTCTCCTTTACTATACTCGGATTCGCACAGCATGGTCTGTGCACGATACGATACACTATTTAAGTAGGCACACCTTGTAGACTGGTTCCCCAGTCTTTGCTACTTGATAATCATACACCAAGGTGATTGTTTCTAGGCAAGACCTCCTTAGGATCTTCTGAGGAGAATACTTGGTATCTTATCTTCATCTACACTCCTAGCCAGAGGATAAACAGGCGCTCCTTTCTTTTGAACGAGGATTCCGCCAGAAGTGCGAAGACTTCGCCTTTGAGGTTTCCGAGTTCAACCTTCGACTTTCCGTCTCATTTCAGAGATCATCGATAGCAGTCAATATGACCCTATTATACATGACTTCTAAGATTATCTTCAGACTTTGCATGGGAACACTGCCGTTTCCCATGTTCATGGATGCCCCTGGACTTCTGTATTGCTTCTACCAGGAAGTCCCATTTATCTCTTTTCCTCTTATACTTAGCAGAACTCCGTTTCCCCTTATGGATGTGGGACTCCAATTCCTTTCTTGGACATGGGACTCTGCATTTCCTTTTACATGTATGTTTCCTTTTACACATTGTTCATTGATTCCCTTTTATGATACATGCGACGCAATGCGTCTTGTTGATTTCCTTTTACACATTGTCCCTTTATGGTAATGCTCCTAGTATATAAAGGGTCTGTTATGGATTTCAAAGATACCTGGGACCACGATGTCGAAATCATTTGGAGACAACTCCTTGATGACAAAGAAACGGACATGGATACGTTTTTCTTTCCTACTCATCATTATGAACGCAACTGGTTTGACCTCTCTTCCACGGTGTATAGAGACCTCACTTGGGAGATCATCGACAGTGGTCAATACGACCCTCTGTTCCATGACTTCTAGGTTTATCTTCAGACTTCGCATGGGAACACCGCCGTTTCCCACGTTTACGGATGCCCCCGGACTTCTGACTCACTTCTACCGGGAAGTCCCATT
>JBBPMU010000731.1:0-14777 GCA_038090475.1 Wakefieldia striispora | reverse complement strand
AGATACGGTCCTATTGTATCGTATGAGTAATACATACCCTTATCATCCAATAGCATAAAGGACTCTTATCTCACTATCATCTGAAATGAATAATATGATAGTGACTCACCTCAGTTCTAGGATTGCTCTAGAACCGGTATCAATCTAGATGTGAATCTAGAAGAGTCTAGATCATATGACGTACATATGAATGATGAAGTCTGAAGTTAGAAACGTCATAGATCCAATATGAGATCTTCATTGAAGTCTCATCTCTCAACACGGAGATCATCAACCACTTTTGGAATAAGCCAGTGCACAAGGGTTTTCTGAGAAGGACACTTTGCTGCAGGTAGAAATTTGGAAAGAAAGGCATGCCATTCTGTATTATCCACCCAGCTAAATGGTAGGCCAGCAGATGCTGTCAACCATGCAATCTGTCTTTCGAAGTTATTCTACTTTGCTTGTGACCAATGGAACTCAGATAAGCTTGCTTGGCATGAAATTGTGCCCTGATATAGTGTACTAGATGAACTTGCTGTCCATACAAGCCCAGGTTGGGCATTGAAATTGATTCCAAGCCCTATCATGGGCCTGGGACTTGATGAACATGAGGAATCTGGTGTGTGCCACACTGGCATGTCTACCTGAAGTGGCATCGGAAGGATGGATGGGCTTGGAAGTTGGAGGGCATGAATATTTCCACCAAGTGCTAGAGGTGATGGAATGGGCCTGGGTGCATCAATGGGACTTACAGCCCACAAAGCATCTGAGTCTGCAAGTGGAGTGTTACAGATTTTGAGGATACCTGGGAACGTGACATCAAAATCATTTGGAGACAACTCTCTGGTGAAGACGATATGGACATGGATACGTTTTTCCTTCCTACTCATTCTTACGATCACTATTGGTTTGACGTTTCTTCCACAGTGTATTGTTATGATTTCATCATTCCTTGTCGAACTTTTAACCCTTTCGCTATGCTCAGCCCTCGAAGGCGAGCACCAACATGTAATTCATGTCACGTGACTCATTCACACAATCACGTGACGTTCCCCTTTTGGTACACTCCTATGTCAGTATAAACTTCCTTTAGTCACGTGACCTGACACACGTGACCACCTCCGGCATTTGCCAATTGGCCGATTGCTTATCTTCTGCTCTTCTTTCGCCATTGGCCCAGCACTCTCCTTATCTTCCTTTCCCATTGACACAGACGATATGACTCAGGATACGTGATCCTCGCATCGTATGACTTCTCTTCTCGTTTATCATTGGATGATAGCTTACGCACTGCTTGGTCCGTGCACGGTACTTAAAACGTATATAAACCCATGTACATAGTTGACTGGTTTCCCCAGTCTTATCTACTTGTTTCTACTTCCAAGGGTAGGAATTAAGGATAGCTCATCACCTCACTTGGATTCTCCCACTCCATCACCATTCCACCTCTACACGACTTCAAGAACCATCTTCTCGCCGTGTTCCTTGCTGGGTTCCCCCTAGAGCCCGCTGCCTTAAGTCATCTTTCCCTCTCTTTTTGTTGTTTGAGTGTCACTGCACAACATGTATAGAGACCTCACTTGGGAGATCATTGATAGTGGTCAATACGACCCTATTATCCATGACTTCTAAGATATCCTTCAGACTTTGCATGGGAACGCTGCCATTTCCCATGTTTACAGATGCCCCCCAGACTTCTGCATTGCTTCTACTGGGAAGTCCCATTTATCTCTTTTCCTTTTATACTTAGCAGAACTCCATTTCTCCTTTTGGACATGGGACTCCGATTCCTTTCTTGGACATGGAACTCCGCATTTCCTTTTATGCATATGTTTCCTTTTACATGTCGTTTGTTGATTTCCTTTTATGATACACATGATGTGACACATCTTGTTGATTTCCTTTTATGTGTTGTCCCTTTATGGTAACCCCTCTAGTATATAAAGGACTGACTTGTAGTAGACAGCTCTTCAGCTAATTCTATGCATTTCTGCCTGCAAAGTCTTTGCTCCTGAAGAAGGTCGCTCGACTTACCTCCTGCACTAAGCCCTTCCAGTCTTCCATCTCTTGTTACTCACTGGGGCTTCTCTCTCACGAGCGATAGCCATATACTCTGCTCCTAGTTGTCGACAACACTATGAGTACGAAAGGATCTCGAGTGAAGTCTTTGTTCTGCACCTGCATAACAAAAGAATTAGCTTGTCCCTTGATCCCTGCTACTATGCATGAGATCTGACCCACTTCATGCCACATTTCGAGCCCCTCCTGAAGAGAGCTCATCTGATGACAAATGACCACCTGCTGCTTCCCCTTATTCGAACCCATACCAGTCCACATGTCCCTCTGGAACTTCTACCCTGCGTTCTCCTACTCAACCCAGACGACGAGTAGCCAGATCCTCTCAAGTCCCATCCCCTGATACTCAACGAGGACCACTCCTGAACGTCACTCCCTCCTACATGCCCATTCCTTCTCCCCTAGGCTCCACTCCTGCTCTCTCACCCCTTCAGTTCCAATCGACTCTTCCGTCCTCCCAACACACCCCGACTACCTGTTCCCCTTCACCTGCCCCTAGTACCAGCAGCATGTTGAACCCCACCCAAGAAGAATTAAAGGTGGCTTGCCTGGAACCCTTCTCCAGCAAGAGTGAAGATGCCTCCCATTGGCTGTTGGCGATGAAAGCTTACTTCGCCATTAATGACACCAAGTATACCAACAAGAAGATCGTGATTACCCTCCTGAATTGAATGAACCATGGGAGAGGGGCAACCTTCTCTGAAGCATGGCTCACGAAGATTATGACTGCCCCGGTCACCTCCTGGACTGATACCCTTACTGAAGTAGAGAAGGACTTCCGCACTGTCTTTATATCCCCCAGTGGCCTCAAGGACACCGCATGTATGACCCTCCACAACATTCGTATGGAAGGGAAACCTTTCAACAGTGACTTTGATGCTTTCCACAGTGCCTTCCAGCTCGAAGCCTCTAGGAGTGACATCACCGACCAATCGGTACTCAAGGATCTTCTTAAACATGCTGTTTCATGCCAGATTGCCACCATGATGACAGCCTTAGAGAAGGAACCTGCAACTGTGAATGACTGGCTGGAGAAAGCCTCTCATTTCTATCATGCGATCGTCTGCACTGACCTCCTTAGGAGAGGAGGAACTTCCTATATCGGATCGACTTTGTCCACCTCCTGCTCCCGTGACCCCATGGCCATTGTTACGGATTTCGAGGATACTTGGGAACGCGATGTTGAAACCATCTGGAGACAACTCACTGGGGAAGAAGAGACGGACATGGATACGTTTTTCTTTCCTACTCATTCTTATGATCGCTATTGGTTTGACCTTTCTTCTACAGCATATAGAGACCTCACTTGGGAGATCATCGATAGTGGTCAGTACAATCCACTTTATCATGACTTCTAGGATATCCTTCAGACTTCGCACGGGAACACCGCCGTTTCCCACGTTTACGGATGCCCCCAGACTTCTGACTCACTTCTACTGGGAAGTCCCATTTGTTCTCTTTCCTCTTTTACTTAGCAGCTCTCTGCTTCTCCTTTCAGACACAGACCTCCGATTCCTTTCTTGGACATGGGACTCCGCATTTCCTTTTACACATATGTTTCCTTTTACGCGCTCTTCGTTGATTCCCTTTTACGATACACGCGACGCAACACGTCTTGTTGATTTCCTTTTATGCGTCGTCCCTTTATGGTAACCCCCCTAGTATATAAAGGGTTGACTTGTAGTAGATAGCTCTTCAGCTAATTCTACGCACTTCTGCCTGCAAAGTCTTCACTCCTGATGAAGGTCGCTCGACTTACCTCCTGCGCTAAGCCCTTCCAGTTCCCGTCTCTCTTCGCTAACGGGCTTCTCTCTTATGAGCGATAGCCAATACTCTGCTCCTAGTCGTCATTGACACTATGAGTACGAAAGGATCTTGAGTGAAGTCTTTGTTCTGCACCCGCGTAACAGCCATGGACGTGGACTACGTTTCATTATCCCTGGCAGAACGATCCAAACACCTCAAGAATAGGAAATGTTTTGTTTGCCATAGAATCGGATGTTTCACTAGCAAGCACCGTAATGGGCAGAACCATCATTCTCCCCCACAGAAGATCAGGATTGCCAAAGAGGACTCTCCTATCGACCCACTCACTGCCTACACGAAAGGCAAAGGACTGAAGACCCATCAAGCAATCTGATTGCTGGAAATGTTTTCAGACAAGTTGCAAGAAGTCCCAATGGATGAACCGGAACAAGAGGCTGAAGAAGACGAGGATTTTCAACACTGAGGAGTAGAGCAATGTCTACTTCCTCAAGGACAAGGACTCCTGTACAAATAGCTCCCATTTTTGTATCCTCTCCTGCTGATAGGGCAATACACATCCCTGTATCCCTTTATGCAGGAAGGACAGGAGAAATTGTCACCACTACTGCCCTCATCGACTCTGGAGCCACCGGATCTTTCATCGACCGAGACTTCACCATATGAAACCGAATCCCTCTTATTCGACTTGCCAAACCAATCAGAGCCAAGAACGTAGATGGAACCAAGAACAAGTCTGGAGAAATCCACCACAAGGTATTCATCACCTTACACTACACTGACACAGAACACCAACAGGAACTTATGGTGATCAACTGTGGATCCCAAAACGTCATATTGGGAATGCCGTGGCTAGTAAAGGTAAACTCCAGGATAGACTGGACCAACTGGACCATCGAATTCGATGACGGACAGAAAGTCTGACAACATGACGACCTGTTAAGGGAAGCACAAGCCTACCTTATTCATTTTATCGACAAGAACCTGGATCGAGTATCCAAAGTCAACTATGACACTAGGCAGCAAGCCATCAAACAGCATTTCCAACGAAAGCTACAAGAAGCTAAAATCTTGCCGGAGGTGATCTGGAAAGTAACCCTGTCGACCACGATTGCTGTGCAAAAGAAGGCCCCACAAGTAGTGTTGCCCGATGCATTCAAGGACTACAAGAAGGTATTTGATGAACTGGAGGATGGTTTTATCCCTCCATCCTGTGATTTCGACCATGCCATTGAACTTAAGGACTTGTTCACACCGTGAAAAGCCAAACCATACTCCCTCAATCCTGAGGAAATGAAAGCCTGCCAAGACTTTATTGAAGAACATTTGAATAAAGGAACCATATGCCCTTCGAAATCCCCTCAGGCTGTCCCTTTCTTTTTCGTTGCTAAGAAGGATGGAAAGCTCCAACCCTGCCAAGACTACTGCTATCTCAACAAACACACGGTCAAGAACGCTTACCCTCTCCTACTCATTCCTGACCTTATGGACAAACTCTGAGGATTGAACATCTTCACCAAGATGGACGTTCGATGGGGATTCAACAATATTTGTATCAAGGACGGCAATCAATGGAAAGCGGCGTTCATCTCCCCATTCAGCCTATACGAACCCCTCATTATGTTTTTTGGAATGTGCAATGGTCCCCCGACATTTCAAGTGTTTATGGACCACTACTTTGGCGATATGATGGCTGAGGGATGGCTTATCATTTATATGGACGACCTTTTGATCCACACCAAGGATGACCAAGACCTCCATGACGAATGGACCCATCAAGTCTTGGAACGTATGACGGAACTCTGCCTACATCTCAAGTTGGAAAAGTGCTCTTTTTCCCAGAAATCTGTTGACTTCCTAGGGATGATTATTGCTGAAGGCAAAATATGAATGGACCCCACTAAACTCTCCACCATAAAGTCGTGGGTTCCCCCTACATCTGTTGAGATCAGTGGTATTTTCATCTTCAGATCTTCATCTCCAGATACCCTGATCTTAGATCGATCTTTGATCTGATCTACTGTTTCTCAGATGGAACAATTGATAGATTGATTCCGATGTTCTAGACTCATATCAAATACGATATGAGGAGTGCAACCCTAGAACATTCTGACAAACACCCTTTTCCACTATCATGTCTTCTTATTTCATATGATAGCGGATTGCTTATCCATTGGCTGATAACAGTATTTCATATAGAGATAAGTTATCTCTCTATTCTTGTTATCTCTGGATATTGTCCAATAGGACACCTACGGCCTTTCTAGATAGATAAGACCGTTTACTATATATGTACTCCCTGTACAGTATATAAGAGAGAGAGTCTCCTGCAGAGCTCTCTAACCAGAATTCGAACACTGTTCGTCTTACCATTCTTCACACCTCACAAAGGACCACTCCGCTTACTCTTGATCTACCTCAATCAGTACTAGTGAGTTGTCTCCCTCCTAGTACCCATAACCTCTGCCCTTTCGCCCTTGCTGTGTGAAAGCCTAGTCACTTAGGTGATTAGAGATCAGAGCGATCGCCTGGTTCAATTGCTTTATTTGTTTCCTCTCCTGCTGATAGGGCAATACACGTCCCCGTATCCCTTTATGCAGGAAGGACAGGAGAAACCATCACCACCACCGCCCTCATCGACTCTGGAGCCACCGGATCTTTCATCGACTGGGACTTTGCCATACAAAACCGAATCCCCCTCATTTGACTTGCTGAACAGGCTATCGATGATCTCCCAAGTGAGGTCTCTATACACCATGGAAGAAATGTCAAACCAATAGCGATCGTACAAATGAGTAGGAAGGAAAAATGTATCCATGTCCATATCGTCTTCACCAGAGAGTTGTCTCCAAATGATTTCGATGTTGTGTTCCCAAGTATCTTCAAAATCCATAACATTAGCTCCCCTGTCAGAAGAATGATTCACTGAATCATTATCATCAGATGTGCTCATCATCGAAGTCTGGGAGAGCATCATCATCAATAAGTCGTTGGGTCCGGTGAGGGAATCATTGTCTGTCGACTGGACAATTCCAGGAGAAATGGCCGGGGGATGTTCAGAGGCAATGGGTGCATTGGTAGTGGGGGCATCCGGATTGAAGGTGTCCAGTGGACCTGCAATGATAGCAAGAATGGTGGTGAGGAACTCGTTGGGGGACGGGAGGGGGGACTGGGACTGGGGAGGGGTTGGGGGAGGTGACCGGCTCCGTAAGTTCAGCAAGGGTGGTGAGAAATTCTCTAACCTTGTTAAGGTCGAGTTTGATAGTCGGAGTGGGTGGCTGAACACGTGCTCTGGGTCCAGTAGATCCCAGATGGGGCACATCTGGTCCAGGCGTGGGTCATCGGGGAAGAGATTGGCGGTTGGGAGAATATGGGGGAGGAGCGGCATTAAGAGTGGATAGGGAAGCAGCGTCCAACTCATCATATCAGATAGGGTAGGTAGGGATGGGGGCGGGTAGTAGAGGTCTGGCAGAGGGGTAGAGACGAGTGGTCCGTCCCAGAGGGTGGTTTGTAGGGAGCTCTGCAGATGATAGATAGTCCTGTCGTTGGATAGGGGAGAGGCTGATGAGGGTGGTCTGAAGGAGGGGTTGGACATTGTTTGGTGGGAGGGTAGGGATGAATATTCCAAACCCAACATGGTCAAGGGCGTCGAGTATAATCCCTCCAGTGCCCTGAATGGAATAGGAGAGGGCCGCCACCCAAGATTCTCTGAGTTGGATAGGAGACCGTTGTTGGATCTCGGACAAGAGGATGGAGTTTCAGAAAGCCTGGAGGAGTAGTGGGATGACCGTCGATTGAGAGGATAGGGGAAGGTTCGCAAGTGGGAGTGCGAGTGGGGGTGAAGAGATGATTGCAGCATAGAGGACATTTCTATGGAAACGTGGAAGTCTGTCTAGAAAAATGGGGATGGGGTCCAAGGTGGACAACAAGGCATTGAGGGGAATTTCCAAGTACGCCATAGGGGACGCAGGTGGGGTAACTGGCATAGAAGGGGAAGAAGGGGGAATAGAGGAGTGAGAAGAAGAATGGGAATGGAATGACTCAAGAATCGTTCCAACCGTCCGCCTCAGCTGTCCAGCCAGAGTAGGTTGTGCTGGTGGAATAGTGAAGTACGGGGGTCATGACGTTGTGGGGGGAGATGATTCCGACAGAGATTCCATTAGGGGTGATGTGGAGGACGAAGAAGAGGGCATCGCGGGAGTATTGGAGTTTGAGGGTGATGGCGAAGACAGAGTAGAAAAAGAAAAGTGTGAGGGCGGAGAAGACGATGAATATGATGAGGGAGAAGGTGACCTTGATCATGTGGGAGTGGGTCAGAATGAGGGGAAAGCCTTGGGACGAGAGGCTTTATGTATATAGGTTGAGGAGTGTCTGGACATGTACCAAATTGGATGGCGGTTCCCATGTGTTGTTGGAAGATGGATAGCCTTTCCATTTGATGAGGAACTGTGGATTCCGTGTGGAACCCTGATGTCCCACAATGGCTTTAACTTCATATTCTTCTTCTGATCCGAGAAGATCCAGTGGTGGGCATGAGAACGAGGGGCTGTGTTTGTCAGTTTCCCAATAAGGGGAGAGGATAGAGGCATGGAAGACGTCGTGTATCTTCCAGGTGGGAGGGAGTTTGAGTCGGTAGGAGATGGGAGAGATGACCTGAGTGATTTCGAAGGGGCCCTCTCATTGAGGGGAGAGTTTTCGGGATTGATAACTGAGCTTTAGATTCTTGTTGTCTAGCCAGACCTTCTGACCGACTTTCCAGGGGGAGAACTTGGTGGTGATATGGGATTTCATGTCGTCTTGCACCTTTTGGTGGGCGGCAAGGGCTTCCGTTCTAGCTTCGTTGAGTTTGGTGAGGCGCTGCTCAGCGGCTGGGATGAATGTGGTGCAAGAGAGGGAGGGGTAAGAGCGGGGTTTGTAGCCGTACATGAGGGAAAATGGGGATTGGTTGGTGATGGAGTGGATGTTGGAGTTGTGGGAGAATTCGGCCATAGGGAGGAGTGATGCCTAGGTGGTCGGTTTTCCTTTGCAGAAGATCCGGAGATAGGTTTCGAGTTCTTGGTTTACTCGTTTGGTTTCTCCATCAGTCTGGGGATGGTAGGCGGTGGAAAGGGTGAGGTCGTAGTTCAAGAGGCGGGCGAGTTCTCTAGCAAATGCGGAGGCAAATTGGGGACCGCAATCAGAGATAAGTTTGTCGTGTAGGCCAAAATGGGGGAAAACCTGAGAAAAGAATAGGGCTGCCACACCCTTGGCAGAGATAGATTTCAAGCAAGGGATGTAAATTACCCCCTTTGTAAGACCATGGTCGACCACGACCATAATAGAATCATGGCTGTCTGACGGGGGAAGATCGGTGATGAGATCGACTGAGATCTGTTGGAAGGGGCATGTCGCTTTGGAGGGAATTGGGGACAACAGAGGGGTGGTGGGGTGGGTAATGACCTTGTTGGCCTGGCAGGTGGCACAACTGGTGATGAATTTGCGAGCATAGGTAGCCATCCCAGGCCACCAATAATCTCGGTGGAGAAGGTGAAGTAGGCGAAAATAGCTGGAGTGTCCAGCGGCAGGGGAATCTTGGATGGAGGTGACAAGTTCTTTCCAAGCAATGTCGGGGATGTAAAGTCGTCCTTGGAAGAAAAGGGATCCATTGTGGAATTCCCAGTCCTTTGGGGAGGTGCAGGGGAAGAGGGAGCTGCCATTCTGGAGTGTGAGGAGGGCCTTCTGGACCACCAGGTCATTGTGTTACGTGGGTGTGGAACAAAGACTTCACTTGAGATCCTTCATACTCACGGTGTCGTCAACGACCAGGAGCAGAGTATATGGCTATCACTCATAAGAGAGAAGCCCCAGTAAGTAACAAGAGACAGAAGACTGGAAGGGCTTAGCACAGGAGTTTAGTTGAGCGACCTTCTTCAGGAGCGAAGACTTTGCAGGCAGAAATGCGTAGAATAAGCTGAAGAGCTATTCTAGTACATCAGCAGGTATTTATACTACGAGGTACAAATAAAGGAAAATAGACGAGAAAGGGAATCAACAAGACGCATCGCGTTGCGTGTATCGTAAAAGGAAATCAACGGAGGACGCGTAAAAGGAAATGTACGCGTAAAAGGAAATGTACGCGTAAAAGGAAATGCAGAGTCCCATGTCCAAGAAAGGTATCAGAGTCCCGTGTCCAAAAGGAGGAGCGGGGAACTGCTAAGTAAAAAGGGGAAAAGAGATAAATGGGACTTCCCAGTAGAAGCGAGTCAGAAGTCTGGGGCCATCCGTAAACATGGGAAACGGCAGTGTTCCCGTGCGAAGTCTGAAGATAATCCTAGAAGTCGTGAAACAGAGGGTCGTATTGACCGCTGTCAACGATCTCCCAAGTGAGGTCTCTATATGCCCCATGTCTGTGTCCTCTTCACCAAAGAGTTGTCTCCAGATGATTTTGACATCGCGTTCCCAGGTATCTTCGAAATCCGTAACACATTGGGGGTCGATTTGGCAATTTTGTTAGCGAGGTCAGTGTTGATGGTGTTGATGAAGTGTTCCGGGTCGAGTAGGACGATGTCCTGGTTGTCCTTGGTGTTACGGATTTCAAAGATACTTGGGAACGTGACGTGGAAACCATATGGAGACAACTCCTTGGTGAAGAAGATACGGACATGGATACGTTTTTCTTTCCTACTCATTCTTATGATCACTACTGGTTTGACCTTTCTTCCACGGCGTATAGAGACCTCACTTGGGAGATCATTGACAGTGGTCAATATGACCCCTTGTTCCGTGACTTCTAGGATTATCTTCAGACTTCTCACGGGAACACCGCCGTTTCCCACGTTTACAGATGCCCCCGGACTTCTGACTCACTTCTACTGGGAAGTCCCATTTATCTCTTTCCTCGTATACTTAGTGGCCCTCCGCTTCCCCTTTTGGACTACAGATTCCGATCCCTTTCTTGGACACAGGACTCCGCATTTCCTTTTATGTGTACATTTCCTTTTACACGTCCTCCGTTGATTTCCTTTTATGATACATGCGATGCGACACGTCTTGTTGATTCCCTTTCTCGTCTATTTTCCTCTGTTTGTACCTCGTAGTATAAATACCCGCCGATGTACTAGAATAGCTCTTCAGCTTATTCTATGCATTTCTGCCTGCAAAGTCTTCGCTCCTGAAGAAGGTCGCTCAACTAAACTCCTGCGCTAAGCCCTTCCAGTCTTCCGTCTCTTGTTGCTTACTGGGGCTTCTCTCTCACAAGCGATAGCCATATACTCTGCTCCTGGTCGTCGACGACACCACAAGTACGAAGGATCTCGAGTGAAGTCTTTGTTCCACACCCGCGTAACAAAAGAATAAGCTCGTCCCTTGATCCCTGCTACTATGCACGGGATCCGCCCAACTTCACGCCACGTATCATTCTCCTGCTTCGGAGGACTCCTCTGATGACGAACGACCGCCCGCTGCTTCCCCTTACACCAACCCTTACCAGTCCGCATGACCCTCTGGAACTTCTTCCCCACGTTCCCCTACTCAAACCAGATGACGAGTAGCTGGCTCCTCTCAAGTCCCTTCCCCTGATACTCGACGAGGACCCCTCCTGAACGTTACTCCTTCCTTCACTCCTATCCCTTCTCCTCTAGGCTCTACTCCCGTGCTCTCTCCCCTCCAGTTCCAATTGACTCTCCCATCTTCTCAGCACACCCTGACCACTCGTTCTCCATCCCCTGCCCCTAGCACCAGCAGCATGTCGAACCCCACCCAAGAAGAATTAAAGGCGGCTTGCCCAGAACCCTTCTCTGGCAAGAGTGAAGACGCCTCCCGCTGGCTGTTGGCGATGAAAGCTTACTTCGCCATTAACGACACCAAGTATAACGACAAGAAGATCATGATTACCCTCCTGAATCGGATGAACCATGGGAGAGGGGCAACCTTCTCCGAAGCATGGCTCAACAAGATTATGAATGCCCCCGTCGCCTCCTGGACCGATACCCTGATCAAAGTCGAGAAGGACTTCCACACCATCTTTATACCCCCTGGCCTCAAAGACACCGCGCGAATGACCCTCCACAACATCCGCATGGAAGGGAAACCTTTCAATGGCGACTTCGACGCATTCTGCAGTGCCTTCCAGCTGGAAGCCTCTAGGAGCGACATCACCGACCAATCTGTTCTCAAGGATCTTCTTAAGCGCGCTGTTTCGTGCCAACTTGCAACCATGATGACAGCCTTGGAGACGGAACCCGCGACTGCGAATGACTGGCTGGAGAAAGCCTCTCATTTCTACCATCAGGTAGTCCACAACGACCTCTTGAGAAGAGGAGGAACTTCTTATATCGGATCGACCATGTCCACCTCCCAAACCCACGACCCTATGGCCATGGACGTGGACTACGTCTCTCTATCCCCGGCAGAACGATCCGATCATATCAAGAACAAGAAGTGCTTCATATGCCACCGCGTTGGCTGTTTCGCCGGCAAGCATCAAAATGGGCAGAACCGTCGTTCTCCCCCACAGAAGATTAGGGTTGCTGAAGAAGACGACCCCCCTACTGACCCCCTTACTGCTTATGCAAGAAGCAAAGGGCTCCAAACCCACCAAGTCATCCAACTCCTGGATTTGTTTTCAGATGAAACTCAACACTACATCCTGAATCAACCAGAGCAAGAGGCCGATGAAGACGCGGATTTTCAACACTGAGGAGTAAAGCGACATTTACTTCCTCACAGACATTGACTCCTGTACAAATAGCTTCCGTTTTTGTATCCTCTCCTGCAGATAGGGCAATACAAGTCCCCGTATCCCTTTATGCAGGAAGGACAGGAGAAATCGTCGCCACCACTGCCCTCATCGACTCCAGAGCTACTGGATCTTTCATCGACCGAGACTTCGCCATACAAAACTGAATCCCTCTCATCCAACTGGCCGAACCAATTGGAGCCAAGAACATAGATGGAACATGAAACAAATCTGGAGAAATCTGCTACAAGGTATTCATCACCTTGCACTACACTGACATGGAGCACCAACAGGAACTTATGGTGCTTAACTGTGGATCCCAAAACATTATTCTGGGAATGCCGTGGCTGGTAAAGGTAAACCCATGGATCGACTGGACCAATTGAACCATCGAATTCGACCACAGACAGAAGGTTCGCTGACACAACGACCCCCTAAGGGAAGCGCAAGCCTACCTTATTCGATTCTTGGAAAAGAACCCGGATACGACGTCCCGGGCCAATTATGACGCCAGGTGGCAGTGAGCCATCAAACAGCGTTTTCAACGAAAGGCACGCAAGGCTGGAATCCTACCGGAGGTAATCCGGAAGGTAACCCTCTCAACAACCATTGCAGTGCAAAAGAAGGCCACACAGGTAGTGTTGCCCGACGTATTCAAGGATTACAAGAAGGTATTCGACGAGCTGGAGGAAGGCTTTATTCCTCCATCCCGAGACTTCAACCATGCCATCGAACTCAAGGACTCATTCACCCCACAAAAGGCCAAACCGTACTCCCTCAACCCTGAGGAAATGAAGGCCTGCAAGGACTTCATCGACGAACACCTGAACAAAGGGACCATACACCCATTGAAATCCCCGCAAGCTGCCCCCTTCTTCTTTGTCACAAAGAAGGACGGAAAGCTCCGACCCTGCCAGGACTACCAATATCTTAACGAACATACGGTCAAAAATGCCTACCCTCTTCCCCTCATTCCTGACCTCATGGACAAACTTCACGGATCAAATATTTTTACCAAGATGGACGTCCGATGGGGGTTCAACAACATTCGAATCAAGGACGGCGACCAATGGAAAGCCGCATTCATCACTCCATTCAGCCTCTACGAACCCCTTATCATGTTTTTCGGAATGTGCAACGGCCCTCCGACATTCCAGGTGTTTATGGACCATTACTTTGGCGACATGATGGCCAAAGGCTGGCTTATCATTTATATGGACGATCTCTTGATCCACACTAAGGATGATCAGGAGCTTCACGACAAAAGAACTTGCCGAGTTCTCGACCGAATGGCAGAACTCCGCCTACATCTCAAGCTGGAGAAGTGTTCTTTTTCACAGAAGTCTGTCGATTTTCTAGGAATGATTATTGCCGAAGGCGAAATCTGCATGGACCCCACCAAGCTCTCCGCTATCAAGACCTGGGTACCTCCCACCTCCGTCAAAGGCGTTCGCTCCTTTTTGGGCTTTTGGAATTTTTACAGGAAATTCATTGCAAACTTCTCCGCTATCGCTGCCCCTTTAATCGCCCTCACTAAGAAATCCACCACTTGGGAGTGGGAATACGATCAGCAAAAGTCATTTGACTCTCTCAAGCGAAAGTTCCTCATGCTACCGGTCCTCTCCATGCCGGAACCGCAGCAACCATTTACCGTCATGACTGACGCATCCCTTACTGGCGGCAGCACAGTCCTGATGCAAAAGGACGTTGTTATGAAGCCATATTTTATTCTCGCAAAAGACGCTTCACTTTTACTGACACTTTTTCAAACATTTAACTAGCACCCACTTTCTTGCGGCAATCTGATTTGAAGAACACCATCTACATGTACTTCTCAAATCACGTGACTCGAAGTCACCTGATGTTTCACTTCTGGTACGCTCCTATGACAGTATAACTTCCTTCTGTCATGTGATCTGTCACACATGACCATATTGCAGCATTTGCCGATTGCCGTCGGTCGAGACCTTCAGACTTATTCCCGGTGGCCGTCTCTTTGGGAATAACCCCTTTTGGACTCATCATTCTTCTTATCGAGATTCGGAGATCTCTTATCTCCATGGACACGTTTCACTCTCTTCTCTTCTCTTTGATCCCCGCCCAGTGAATAGCGGATGACCCTCAGATAGGCTTCCGGTCTGTTGATACGGCCAATGGTACGATTTCCTTTCTTCTTATTCTCATTGGATACTTAGGATATGCATGGCATGGTCCGTGCACGAACATGTACAATATATAA
>JBBPMU010000730.1:0-14796 GCA_038090475.1 Wakefieldia striispora | reverse complement strand
AAATTTAAGGGAATGATAATCAATGATAATGGTAGATAATGGATTATATGGAATTATAATCCATTATATACCCCCCTTTGAGGATTATATAGGATTATAATCTCTTCAAAATTTCCCTGATGGAAGAGATGACAACCGCACCATACCCATAGAAACGCCGGGATGAGTTAGGAGAACATGGAGGAGAGTTTCCCCTGTATGGAGTCTGACCACCCATTACAGAACCCTGGCTGTTTGATAGACGACGGTAGCCAGACATGGCAGCAGACCGAGATCCTCTCACATAGGGGTGATAAGGAATTTAAAGACGGAGTTACAAGACCCCCCTTATCAGCCGCTTACCGTGCACATATTGCCGGAAGCACTCATGCATCGCGCATAGCCGTCTCACTCGCCCAGATTCATTATTACCTTTTACGATAACCAACTAGTCATCAGATATGGCGACTCACACGATTAGACAATCCTCTGGAGCGCCACCACCATATTCATCAATCTCAATGAAACCTCTTTATCCACGTCATCCACACTTGAGAGAACAAACCGATCCTGTTCAGGACGACTCCAAGGACGTAGCAAAAGACACCTTGAGGCAATCTCTGTAAGACCTCATCCCATACTCATATGAAAAAGACCCTGTCATGGTAGTCAAACCCACGGAGGCAGAGTAAAGGTGATCACACTCCCCTCATTGATAGGAGGAGATAATTGGAAAAGAGCTACAGTTGAGGGATGCCATCTAACGATCCCATAGCCCAGACAAACCCAGAACTCACGTTGACGAGGAGGCAGGTAGAAGTTCACGAGAAGGCACTTGTACGGCTTACGGTATATTGACAAAACCGATAATGCCAGAGGGATCCCACGTTATAGGGACAAGACCCAGCCAACTGATGAGGCAGGTCCAGCCAAAGAACGGAACTATCTTAGGCAAGGTGGAAGAGAAATCAAATCCCCGCTCAAACAATCTACAAAATCAAGAAAATTACAGCAAGCTTAGCTTCACTGATCAAAAAGAGAAAAAAATATTCTTTCCTTTTCCCCACACTCCCCAGGAGTTCTTTGGAATATTCATGGGTTAACCGTACACAGATAAGAGACATGAAACTCCGCCCCACGATCTCAGATATCGATGGAGGCTACCCACGGTGATGGATGCGCAAGCGCACCACACTCTCTCACAGTCGTTGGGAATCTAATTCACCAACAGACTCATAGCCGAATACTCTGCATATATATTAAAAGTATGAGTCAAGACGTGTTACTCGACATTTCCTTTCAGGATCCATTCAGATACCCCCATATGATGGATTAATGGACAGATCTCTACATAGGACACTACTGAAATACGTAGAATAGTTCATGTAGACTATTATGCTCATCCGACCACGATGCAAAACTGGCAAACACACAAAAACAATCAAATTTGTCCTATAATGACATTAAACTGAGAAACAAGAAAAACATTTCCTTTTCAGGCATCACAGGCGACTCTTCAGAGCATGGCTCGGATGAAAACGAGTGCTTAATTCCTGTAAACCAAAATAAAATCCCAGAAAATTCCTTCATCAGATCCACAGCAATAACCCATGAGATCAATATGAACATTCTGGTCTCTCCCACCGATTCCATCGGCTACCTTAAGGCTAGGGCCCTTTTGGACAGTGGAGCTAATGCGATCTTCATACATGAGGACTTCATCAAGAAGCATCGTCTTATCGCTAAGCCCCTGCCTATACCCATCCAGGTATACAACGTGGACAGAACAAAGAACTCCGCAGGCAAAATCTCACATTACGTCGACCTAATAGTAGATTTCAAAGGTCATAGGGAAAGAGTAGAAGCCAAGATTACGAACCTTGGAAAGAATGATCTTATCCTCGGATTCACATGGCTTAAACTCCATAATCCCATGATTGACTGGACTACTGGCGACATCAAAATGACGAGATGCCCAGAAGAGTGTCGTTCCTATGAGGAGACACAAACCCTCAACCACATTAGGGAAGAAGAGATTGGATTTTATGAAAACTTTATCTCTGAATCATATGAAAACATCTTCTCTACTCAAACAAAAGAAGAAAAACCCATAAAAATTGAGAAAACGATTGAGGAAATGGTACCAGCTACCTACCTCAAATATAGAAAAGTGTTCTCACAAGAAGAATCTGAACACATGCCCTTGCACAAACCATGGGACCACACAATCGAACTAAAGGAGACGTTCAAACCCAAAAAGGGAAGAATAATCCCCTTGAGTCCTCAGGAACAAGAGGAGGTATCAATGTTTGTTGATGACCAGCTCAAGAAAGGATATATTCGTCCTTCTAAATCAGAACAAACGTCCCCCGTGTTCTTTGTGCCCAAAAAGGATAGCAAGAAGTGCATGGTTCAAGATTACAGATATTTAAATGAACACACCAAAAAGAACAACTACCCGCTGCCACTCATTTCTCAGCTGGTAGATAAATTAAAACACGCAAAATTATTTACGAAGATGGACCTCTGATGGGGATACAATAATGTCTGCATCAAGGAGGGTGACGAATGGAAAGCAGCTTTCGTCTGCTTCCATGGGACTTATGAACCCGTTGTCATGTACTTTGGATTATGCAATTCACCGGCAACGTTCCAGACCATGATGAACAAACTCTTTGCCGATATGGATGGGGTTGTCGTCGTCTATGTATATCGATGACCTCATGATTTTTACTTCTACAGACGACGACGAAGAACACGACAAGATCATACTCGAGGTCTTAAAACGCCTTGAAGAAAACGACTTGTACGTTAAACCAGAGAAATGTCACTTCAAAGTAAAAGAAGTAGACTTCCTTGGCATGATCGTTGATGTAAATGGGATCTCCATGGATCAAGAAAAGGTTAAGGCTATCCTTCAATGGCCTATCCCATGCACTGTCAAACATGTCCACTCATTTCTCAGTTTGGCGAACTTCTATCACTGCTTTATTAAAGACTATGCCAAAGTGGCTAGACCACTTCATGATCTCACTAAAAAGGATACCACCTTCTTGTGGACCTTTGCCTGTGACGAAGCGTTTAATATCTTTAAACATGCATTTACCACGGCCCCCATTCTCGCCTATCCTGACAACGATTGCAAATATCGCTTAGAAAGCGATTCCTCTGATTATGCAACTGGCGTGGTTCTCTCCATAGAGAAGGACGACAAATGGCACCCCGTGGCCTACAACTCTCATAATACGTCACCAGAGGAACGGAACTATCCCATAGCAGATAAGGAAATGCTGAGCATTATCCGTTCACTCGAATTATGGCGCCACTATCTAGAAGGTGCACGTTATGAATTCAAAATATGGAACGACCATCAGAACCTTACTTGGTTCATGACATGACAGGACCTGAACAGGCATCAGGCGTGCTGGGCGCAATACCTGTCTCATTTCAATTTCACATGGCATCACAAACCTGGTTCCTCCATGGGAAAAGCCGACACACTTAGCTGTCGAGAAGACCATGCAGAAGGAATAGAGGATGACAACAAAGGGGTACTAATAATACCACCTGAACAAATACGTTCTACAGTCACACTCCTATACAATGGAGATGAACTCCTCACCAGGTTACAACATGAAACTATGAAACTTCCCCCTTCATCTATGAAACATCTTTCAAATCTCGGATACATTATCAGGGATTCCTTCCTTAGAAAGGAAGAGAACATCTTTGTCCCTGAAATGCTTAGCACGGAATGACTCACCCGAAGCTGGACATCCCAGATTCGAAAAGACCATGCAACTCATTTCTAAGACGTATTTTCTGTACATATGGCCCAAAATGGCAAATGATGTCAAGAACTATGTAAACCGGTGTGAAAGATGCGCATGCTTCAAGGGATCCAATAAACCTCCCTCGGGGCTCCTTCAACCATTAGAAGTGCCATCGAAACCCTGGGAAGATATATCGGCAGATTTCATCACCGATCTCCCAGAATCACACAGCTATGATTCCATTCTCACAGTGGTGGACCGCTTCTCCAAAGAAGTAGAGTTCATCCCATGCCACAAAACCTGCTCCTCGATGGAGCTAGCAAAACTTTATCTATCGCACGTGTGGAAACAACATGGGCTTCCCTCAACGATTGTATCGGATCGAGGTCCACAGTTCGCTTCACAACTGATGCGAGACATATGCAAAGGGTTACAAATAACCCCTAAACTCTCTTCAGCCCATCACCCTCAAACAGATGGGCAAACTGAATGCATGAACCGAGAAGTACAACAGTACTTACATACTTATTGTGCGGAGAAACAAACTGAGTGGTCGGACTGGTTACCGATTGCTCAATTCTCCTACAACAGTAAGAAGCATACGGCAACGAAGCACTCCCCCTTCGAAGTCACGTGTTCTTATGTTCCAAGAATGGGCATTACGCCCAAACCTATGAAAACTCCTGCTGCCGAAAACTTCATCTCGGACTTCTCTGAAGTACTCGAGAAAACAAAAACAAATATAGAAAACTCACAGCATCATATGAAAGCTCAGGCGGATAAACACCGCTCTGAAGCCCCTATCTACTCCCAGGGCGACAAAGTCTGGTTAGCCACGGATAACCTCCGTTTGACACGGCTATCAAAGAAGCTATCCAAGCAATGGCTAGGCCCTTATGAAGTAATCTCTATGAAGGGATTGAACGCCGTAGAGCTTCGATTACCTAAAACTATGCAAATTCACCCAGTGGTGAACATCTCTAGGGTTAAACCTTACAAGGAGTGACTCCCAGGCCAACCTACCTACAAGCCTGGTCCTGTGCTAGTCACAGAAGATAGAGAAGAGGAATACAAAGTCGACTACATCGTCAATTCTTGACTCAAGGGTAGAAAACTTGAGTACCTTGTCCACTGGAAAGGATATGACAAAACAGAACGCACATGGGAACCCGTTTCAAATTTAGGAAATTCAAAAGAAACTATCGAAGACTTCCATAAAAGGAAACCACAAGCACCCCGGCATCTTCACATCACCTTTACCGAATTTAATTCTTATTTTAATCAAATAGGGTCCAATTTGACCCACTATGATGAAAAAGAAGTTCCTTTCAATCGATTGGAACATTCAATTATGGAAACATTTGATCATCCGGAGTCTGATCTTCAGACGGGGGGTAGTGTTACAAACACTATTTTCCTGCCCTCAGACATCCACTCTTTTTCGGACTCTAAGTCCAACTATGTTGTCCCATTCTCTAGCGCACTCTTCGATCCAGAACAACTACTGTTCTAGGACAAGGTACGCACCTCATGTCAAGGCTGTCCAAAGGACTGGATCCTATTGGCTGCCACATTCATGCTTCTTATTTTAATCTCCGGCACGATCTCAAGATCTGCCACACCTCATGTCTTCTTTTAATTACCGCTTATGCTTCTTTTCCATTCTGCCACACACCTCATGCTTGACACATGTAGATAACGGCTGTGGTATTCTTTCACATTCCATGACGTTCCAGCCAATGGCGGAACACTCTCTTATCTTTGTATAAACAAGTACATACAGCTGGCCTGTAGTATATAAACCCATGAATATAGACCAAGGAACTCTAACAAAGTTCACTTGGAGTTTTCGCTTCAAATACCCCACACTTCCCTCTATGCTCACTCCTAGACATGAGCACATAAACTGTCGCTAGTCTTTACTTCAGGGATTTGTCGTTTGTTTCACTGGCCATGATTCTATTATGGTCATGGTTGACCATGGACTTACTAAGGGGGTAATTTACATCCCTTGTTCAAAAACTATCTCTGTCAAAGGTGTTGTGGCTCTTTTCTTCTCCCATGTCTTTCCCCGTTTTGGACTCCATGACAAACTTATTTCTGATCACAGCCCTCAATTTGCCTCAGCATTTGCTAAGGAACTAGCCCAACTACTAAACTACAACCTTGCCTTATCCACTGCCTATCATCCACAAATTGATGGCAAAACCGAACGGATGAACCAAGAACTTGAAACCTACCTGCAGATCTTCTGTGACAGAAAGCCCACCACTTGGGCCTCCCTCCTTCCCATGGCTGAATTTGCTCACAACTCCAACACCCATTCCATCACCAACCAATCCCCATTCTCCCTCATGTACAGCTATGAACCCCATTCTTACCCTCTGATCTCCAAAACCACCTTTGTCCTGGCCGCTGAGAAATGGCTTACCAACCTCGATGAAGCCAGAACAGAGGCTCTGGCTGCCCATCAGAAAGCACAAGCCAACATGAAATCCTGAATTATGACCAAGTTTAACCCATGGAAAGTCAAACAGAAAGTCTGGCTCGACAACAAGAATCTGAAGATGGGATACCATTCACAGAAACTCACCCCTCGCTGTGAAGGACCCTTCAAAATCACCCAAGTAATCTCTCCCCTATCCTATTGACTCAAACTTCCCCCCACATGGAAAATACATGATGTTTTCCACACCTCCCTCCTATTCCTATCTTGGGAAACCAATGAACACAGTCCCAACTTCTCCCGACCTCCACTGGATCTTCTTAGATCAGAAGAAGAATATGAAGTTGAAGCCATTGTGGGACATCAGGGTTCTGCATGGAATCTGCAGTTCCTTATCAAATGGAAAGGCTATCCTTCTTCCAACAATATGTGTTATGGATTTTGAGGATACATGGGAATGAGACGTCAAAATCATTTGGAGACAACTCTCTGGTGAAGACGATGTGGACATAGATACATTTTTCCTTCCTACTCATCACTATGATTGTGCTTGGTTTGATCTTTCTTCCATGGCATATAGAGACCTTACTTGGGAGATCATCAATAGTGGTCAATATGACCCTATTATCCATGACTTCTAGGTTATCCTTCAGACTTCTCACAGGAACACTGCCATTTCCCACATTTACGGATGCCCCCGGAATTCTGACTCGCTTCTACCGGGAAGGTGAAATGCAAAATGATGGTGTCACGATTCGCCATAACTGTCAGAGCTGGACTTTGTCATGGTGTTGAGAACTTGAAAAGTTTAGGAAGTTAATCATCGCAGCAAGAACAAGAGTACTCTTACTAAAGTGTGTCGAACGGCGAATGCAACATAGGTGGGACCTAGGTGGCACTGACAGTGGTGTTGTGGTATTGATGAATCCAATGATTGTATGGCAGGGAAGGCAAAAAGGTTCATACCTTGTAACCTGCACACTTACACTCTTGATTCTCAAATATGGACCTCACATGATGCAGAATGGAAAAATGGAGTTGACTTGAGCCAACTTGAAGCTGGAGTTGGAAGCATGCAAGGCTGGGGCTGGGCATGGCTTTTGCTGCAGCTTGGCTATGAGTGACTTGGCTCAAGCCAATTGTAACTCTGACTCGAAGTCAGTAAATAGCCAAAGCTGTGGCAACACTAGGCATGGAGTTGCATCCTGAGCAAGATTGCTCTGGAGTTCATGGGTGAATGAGCTGGAGTTGTGTCTGGAGGATCGGAGAAGGTCAGGATATGATAGTATCCCCCTCTTAGGCCTGAACCCTTGAAGGCCTTAAACGAGGATCGTTGATATGTCAAAACAGAGTTGGAGTGGAATGAGGAATGATGAGGACACGCTATCAAAGTGTGTGGAGGTGATGGATGGCAGAGTTCGAATTCAGAGTGTGGCGTGAGAATGCACTGTGTAAGAGTCTGGCGGTGGTTGTTTCATGCTTAACCATTAATTCCTACCATGTCTGACATCAGCAACATCAAGGAGTGGGACAATGCACACCTCAAGGAGGACAATAATGACAGCAATGGGCTATTTGAAGCAAAGGCAGCAGAGCGGTGTTGTTGAGCAAAGGTGCAGAGGGAAGCGGAGGAATGGAGGAAGGCAGAGGAGGCAGAGGAGGCTCGCAGTGTTATAAAACTGTACTTTTTCCTTGAACCATAGACGCCTTTCTCATTTCACTTTACTGTTTTAACAGACACTACACCTTTCACTACAGGGAGTCCTCGAAGACCCCTGCCAACATGTACTTTGAACCACGTGACCTTTTGGTATGCTCCTACCTCAGTATAATTTCCTTTGCCACATGATCTGAGGCACGTGACCACTCATGGTACTTACCGATTCCTGGAAGATGGGACATTCCATGGTGGTATATAAATTCCTTTCAGTCCACGTGATCTGCCACACATGAGATGCCTTTTGGCTGACTTTGGCAAGATGGACATCAGACCATTGTTTATCTCAGACTTACTTGGGGCCTATCTTTTGACCATTACCCTACAGATACTTTCGGACTCCACATGAACTGACACTCTTCTTCTTTTCATTTCTGTTCCTATTTCTCAGGAGATTCCCCAATCGTGATCATATCGGATGACACATGCCATGGAGAGCTGTGTACAGACTTTTCCTTTTCTCATTGACTCATCGGACATTACTAAAGATATGCTGCCTTCAGGTGGTACAATTTGGACATTACTAGATTTGAATACACACAGCTTGGTCTGTGCACAATACGCTACAGTATTTAAGTAGTAGAGGATTTGACTGGTAACCCCAGTCTTATCCATTTGATCATAGGTCCCCAAGGCCTTTGGTTTTAGGTATACTCCCCACTTGTAGGGTACTTGGGACTCCTTTTTACTCCTTTACCAATTTACTTGATTTCCCTCTTTTTACACTTCAAATGAATGATATGATTCCCCTATCAATAAAGGGAAGTTCTTGCCTCAAGGAAAGGACTTACGACTGGCAGTAAAATGACAATCCAACTCTAGGGTTAGGATTCAACCTTTGATCTTCCAATCTTGTTTCATGCAGAGCTGAGGAGGTGAGGGTGCAGAGGGAGGAGGAATGGAGGAAAGTGGAGGAGGCTGAGGAGGCGAGGCGGCTTAAGGAGGCCAGGGAGGCTGCACAGAGGGAGGTGAGTGGCTGATTCACTCGAGTGTGGTCAGAGCTGACCAAGTGGCCAGGCAAGACAAGTCCAAGCAGAGCAAGATGCTTTGAAGGACAAAGGCAAGTCATGAAACGAGATTGGATGATCGAAGGTTGAATCTAACCCTAAGGTTGGGTTATCATATGTCGTAGTCTTCTAAGTCCTTCCTTGAGGCAAGAACTTCCCTTTGTCGATAGGGGAATTGTCTTCTTGAATCATATGAGAGATGAAAAGAAAAGCAAATAGGATTGGATGAGAGGTAAGAGTAAAAGGATGTCCCAAGTACCCAACGAGCAGGGAGTAAACCTAAAACCAAAGGCCTTGGGGACCTATGATCAAATGGATAAGACTGGGGTTACCAGTCAAATCCTCTAACTACTTATACTGTTACAAATCGTGCACAGACCAAGCTGTGCATATCCATCTATAGTAAGTGTCCATGTCATGCCCCGATGGGAGCGTATCCTGAGTCATAGTCCATGAGTAAGAGAGATAAGAAAGAAGTCCGTACACAGCTCTCCATGGCATGTGTCTTCTGATACAATCATGATCGGGGATCTGGTGAGAACGAGAAAGATAAGTCCAAAAGTATCTATGGGGTAATGGTCAAAAGATAAGCCCTAAGTTAGTCTGATGAAATCTCTGGTCCGATGTCCGGCTGGCCTAATCAGCTGAAACTTGTCACATGTGTGGTGGATCACATGGACTGAAAGGAATTTATATCCTGCCAATGAATGTCCCATCTTCTGGGAATCAGTAAGTACCACAAAGGGTCATGTGCCTCAGATCACGTGACAAAGGAAATTATACTGAGGCAGGAGCATACCAAAATATCATGTGAAGTCATGTGGTTCGAATTACATGTTAGCAGGGGTCTTCGAGGACACCCTGTAGCAAAATCATTTGAGTGTCTGTTCAAAGTAAAAGAAGAAAATAAGTAAAAGTGTTATTGTTCAAGTAAAGGTTATGGATTCGTAACAAGTCAAAGGAGCAGGAGTCGTGCATCAGGTGCATGGCAGCAGGGATCAACTGTGTGTCTGGAGGGGGGAGGAAGGGCAAAGCCTACAAGGCTTGCCAAAAGGCCAAGGCCAAGTGCGAGGTCCCAGGAGAGGAGAAACCAGCACAGAAGCAGAGGAGGGCGGAGGAATCAGAGGACAAGGTGGAGGAGGTGCTGCAAAAGAAGAAGGTCAAAGAGACCTTCAACAGCGTCATGGTGACCAAGGCAGGACTGAGTGGGAGTTGGAGGAGTGCGGAGAATGCTGGAGAGTCACAGATGCTGGCAGTCCTAGAAAGGATTGCTACTGCTCTCAAGGCACAGAATGTGAGGGTTGACGCGTGATTAAACAAGTTGATGGCAGAGGTGTGGAGGGTAGGGGAAGGTGTCAAGGAGATTGCAGATTTGTGGAGGACAAGGGTGGAATTTGAGTTGGAGGATGAAGAGGAGGGCCCAGATGTGGATGCGATGTCTGGAGGTGCAGATGAGGGTGTGGCAGGGCCAAGGGATGGAATGGCAAAAGACAAGGAGTAGATACTATTGTTTTCTTTTTTGTCGAATAACAACTTTTCTTGCTTCATGAAGTCTGATGGTTCTGGAGAGTCAGAGGCATGGATATGATGGATGGGAGTTGTATCCCCCTCTTAAGCTAGACATCCCAGTGTCTAGCAGAGGAAATGGATGGGATAGCTCAAAGTATGGAGGAGAAGGGAGGAGTGGTAGTCAGATTTGGATGGATTCATAGGGGGACAATATTCAGAATAAACCTAGAGGATCAGGGTGGTATCATATCCATGCATTCCGACCCATCTCCAACCCCTTGGACACAACTCTGACCTCTTAGATATCCATCCGAATACTTGGATACAACTCCAAGTCCCTTCTGCCCTATTCTGATCCTGTTACATATCTCCGTTCTACTTTAGTATTTAGTTCATTGCGTTTCCTGTGCATCACATACGAGCACAGCTCCAGCTCCTCTTTATATCTGATACAGCCCTCAGCTCTCTTCTTTCTGATTACCTGTCTTACTCATCTATTTAGTCATCCATGTACTTACTCATCCTCTGGCCTCTCTTCTCTTCTGACTTTCTGTCTTATTCATCTGCTCCACTCCAATTACCAATCTGTTTCTCCTCTGACTATATATGTAGATCTGTGATGATGAGAATAGAGGCTGGTGGTGGATCTGGTTGAGTAGAGAGGGGGAGTTGAGGATGGAGGCATAGAAAGAACATCTTGCATGAGGGGGAAGGCAAGAAGGGTAAACTGAGATTGGGTCTAATGTGGACAATAGCATGTTGAGTGGGATGTCCAAGTCTGTGTCAGGGGAAGGGTTCATTCATATGGGAAGGAAGAGAAAAAGAGGATTGTACTCAGGAATTGTTCCAGTCTCCAGGGGTGGGGTTCCAGTCATTGTTTGTACCACTGGTAGAGTAACAGAAGTCCAGGGAGATGACATCTTGAGGGAAAATGAATCTGAAGGTGATGGTGAGGTTGGTGATGCAGAAGATGCAGAAGAGGGAGTTGTGAGAGTATTGGATTTTCTTGGCTAGTTCAAAGATGGAGGAGAGGACATAGAGGGTGAGGGCAGAGATGGTGAGGAAGATGATGAGAGGGAGGGTGATTTCTGAAACGAGATTGAATTATCGAAGGTTGAATGCTAACCCTAACCTTAAGGCTAGAGTTGTATCGTATCGTTTGAGTCCTTGAGGCAAGAACTTCCCTTTGTCGATAGGGGAATCGTACTCTTGAGCATGTTCGAGGTAGAAAGGAAACGAGTAAATTGGAGAAGGTAAAAAGATGAATAAGGGATCCCAAGTACCCGCGAGGCGGGGAGTATTCCTAAAACCAAAGTCCTTGGGGAACTATGATCAAGTGGATAAGACTGGGGTTACCAGTCGAATCCTCTACTACTTATATACTGTACAAGTCCATGCACAGACCAAGCTGTGTGAATACCATCTATAGTATGAGTACACTTCATGCTCCGATGGGAGCGTATCCTGAGTCATGTCCGATGAGTAAGAGAAATGATAAGAAGGGAAACTGCACCACTCTCCATGGCAAGTGCCTTCCAATACGATCACGATCGGGAATACTCGTAAACCTGCTGAGTCAAGGGAAAAGATAAGGAAAATGTTGTCCAAAAGTATCCATGGGGTAATGGTCAAAAGATAAGCCCCAAAGTCTAGAACGAAATCTCCGGTCTAATGTCTGGCTGACCTAAGTAGGCCGAAGGTCGTCTCACGTGAGGCGGATCACATGGACTGAAAGGAATTTATATACCGCCATGGAAAGTCCCGTCTGTCAGGAATCAGCAAATGCTGCTAAATGGTCACGTGTCCCAGATCACGTGACGAAGGAAATTATACTGGGATAGGAGCATACCAATAAGTCACATGAAGTCACGTGATTTGAAATACATGTTGGCAGAGGTCTTCAAGGACACTCTGTAGCGAATCGTTAAGTGTCTGTTTCAAAGTAAAGCAAGAATATAAGTAAAAGCGTCATTGTTCAGAGGAAAGGTACAAGTTCATAACAATTTCAATCATAAATGGTGAGGAGAGGATGGGGGAAAGACATTGGGTTGAGAGGCTTTATATAGGTCAAGGAGGGTCTTGGCATGGATGAGGTTGGAAGGCAGTTCCCAGGTGTTGTTGGAAGACAGATATGTAGCCCTTCCACTTGATTATGAATTGCAGCTTCTGTGTAGAACCCTGATGTCCCACAATGGCTTCAACTTCATATTCTTCTTCAGTTCTCACAAGATCCAGTGGCAGCTTTGGGAAGTTGATGCTGTGTTTGTTGGTTTCTGATGCGAAGCGTCACTCAAACAAAACAAAGAGGAGAGAAAACTCAAGGAAGAGGGCTCTAAGGGAGCACCAGACACGAAGTGAGCAACAAGAACGTTGAGGTATGGATTGAAGGAAATGTTGGAGAGGAGAGGCCCAAGTATAGTGATGGAGCTATCCTTAAATCACACCCTTGGAAGTATGATCAAGTAGATAAGACTGGGGAATACCAGTTGCAATGTCCCTACTTAAATAGTCCTGAGTATCATGCACAGACCAAGCAGTGCATATCCTATCTGGGTAAGTCCAAAGTGGTCTGAGATATGAAAATATGAAAGAGGAAGTCATATGATATGAAGATCATATATCCTGAGTCATTGTCTATGAGTCAGTGGGAAGTGAAGATAAGGAAGTTGCTGGGCCAATGGCAAAAGAAGATCAGAAGATAAGATTGGCCAATCAGCAAATGCCACAAGTGGTCACGTGTATCAGATCATGTGACTGAAGGAAATTATACTGACATAGGAGTGTACCAAAAATGGAACATCACATGACTTAATCACGTGATCATGAAATACAGGTTGGTGCTCGTCTTTGAGGACTAAGCATAGCAAAAGGTGTTGTTCAGTAAAAAGTTTGAAATAAAGTATGGAATCATAGCATCACCCCTTCTAAAGTCCAAGGCATCCTGACAAGGAGAGAACTTTTTTATGCTTCATAGTCTAGATGAGTGTGGGAGGATCGACTGTGAAAGTCAATGGTGTTACAGTTTTCTATGAAAACTGAACTTCCCATGTCTCCAGACTACTCAAGATACAGCCCAACTTTTCTCTTTGTGTTTCCTTTCTAGACTCATCATGGTCTTATTCTTGACAACCCTTCGTCCCTTCGTCAAGAAGTTCACATCACATGACTTCTCTGCCAGTATATCACATGACTCCAAAATCATGTGACCTTATTCCTCTTCATCAGCTCAACTTTGGACTACCAGATCACTTGACTTCCAGATCACATGACTGGTCACCTGACTATCACGTGACCCGATGCAACCTAGAAACATCACTGCCAACACTACACACACCCTGAAAGAACCTTCTGAGCTGGCTATGCTTTTACCTTCGGACTTCTCCATTTAGCCCAGCTCGTGTCTTTCTATTGCATTCATGAACTCTGCCACAGCGCCTCATGTTCACCACCTCATGCCTCTTCCCAAACATCATGCCCTCAGATTTATCCCACTCTCCCCTTTTATCCTCTTGGAGTTCTGTCTCTCCCTTTTGGACATTTCCTTTTACACGCTACACGTCTTGTTGATTCCCTTTTATGCACTTTTAGAACCTACCCTAAATAACCATGAAAACAGTATATAAACTCACATACTTTCTGTATTAGCTCCCCAGCTAATTCTACACATTTCTCCCATGAAGCGTGGCTCCTCTCTGATGGGTTGGTTACACCATCAGTTAGTAGATCTAAGTCACCCTTCAATCATCAGGTTGATCATTGTACTGGTGTGCCCCTATGACACCTCCATAATACCAGGAGTCTTAGCATTCCTCCTGGTTGGTCTCCACAATGTAGAGACTCTGCCTGGCCTTGTCACACTCCAACAACTCTGGAAGACCCAGCATAGTTGGCGCTACGCCTCTGGGCTTAAGCATAACAGATGGAGTAATCGGAAAAAAGACTTTGGAATTTGGTTGTTGATAAGCCCTGTAGTTTTCTTGGGGCAGCGGGATGGGCTAGGTGGAATTGTTTGACCACCTTGGGGGCATTTTTGAGATGGTCTGCTGGTTCCCATGTGCAGTCCGAATCTTCCCATCCTTTCCAGTGGACAAGGTATTCTAATTTCCAATTTTTGAGATGTGAGGTGATGATGTAATCAACCTCATGTTCCTTGTATTCTTCATTGTTTCATCAGCAAACCAGACATGTCCTGTAATTAAGGCTCCAGAGACCACAGAGAGGCACAGGTCTGTGACAGACTGGGGGTACTGGAGACACTGGAGAAATATTAGAGGAGAGGAGGACTAAATAAAACCTGACCAAACAAACTAAACCTGGCCTAACCAAATATATCAAACTTGACCATACAAACTAAACCTAACCAAA
>JBBPMU010000729.1:0-14810 GCA_038090475.1 Wakefieldia striispora | reverse complement strand
TGGGTGGTTGGCCCTGAGACTGGGGTGAACGCTCTACTAAGGGATAGTGCTGAATGCACGGCCAGCACAGTCGAGGATCTTGGAAGACGTAGTATTCGCTAGCAGAGAGCAGATACACCGGCCAAGCGAGCGCGGGTTGCGAAACGGGAACGCCGTGCCCATGCGTCCCATACGATGGAGACCGCCTGGGATGGACGGTGATCGACGACCGTGACGATGTAATGACAATGGATGGGGACATACGTTCGGGTTTGGAATTCCGGACGAGGACGCTGAGGGTCGTCTGCGGCACCTTTTATCACTGACTGATCTTAGCCCATGCTAAACATTCTTCTGAGTTAAACAAGCACGAGAAGATCGACGATCCTCCCTGCACAGGTTTGGGATACCCAGACTAAAAGTGACGAGATGGGCTTCACTGGTTGGCAATACAGCTTGGAGGTGTTCTTCCTGAACCTCCCCTGGTCGGGGCGGTGCAGCCGTTCTCCGGTCATCCCACGAATGCTCCAGAGTCCATTTACATGACAAGTTTTCCAGGCGCTTGTTCGATTGCTGCGTTTTTCCGGTCGTGTCTAGCTGAGGTAGTTCCTGTATGGAGTCAACTACCATCGTTATTACGTTTGCCGCACGGGGGCGGTTCAAACCCCTTGAATCGTCCTCGAACCTAATCCCAAAAACTTACTAGTACAGGATGACCTTGACAGACCGCAGCGAGCGAATGATTCATGAAGCAAATCGCCGTCAATTGCGGAAGGAGCTCCTATCAACGCTTCTCACCTCTTTTCGGACTGGCGATGCGCCGTTCGGTGTGATCATAGGGCGCAACAGACACAAGGCGCCTCATTGGAGATGAGGGTTGGCGAAAAAAAAAGAAGGAAGAGATCAACCTCGCTCGCACTCCTGGCTGTTTAAAAACCCACGGAAGGATCCGAAGATGTCCTATCTCGGAAGCGTTTTCATCAATACACATTGCCGATCAGTCGCCTGCCAACGTTCCCCCTGAATCCGTCACGTGTTGACGATATGATATTAATCGATACGCAACACAATGTTGGCTATGTCACCTCTAAACCCTTCGCTCCCGATAGTCGCTGACGGTGCAGCGAAGGACATGTTGGCCTGCGTAAGGTAATCGCCCCATATGTCTAGAGTGGTTTGATACCAATATGTCTCTATTTGATCGCCGGTGGACTCTCCAACGATGGCTACGCACGTGTAATCCCGAGTCGCCTGAATAGTCACGTTGGCCCAGACATCCGGCTCGAGTCTGAACGCAGGGGGAAGCGGGTAATATTCCGTGTTGGAAGAGAACGTAAGAGAAGACGCGTACAAGGACGAGTCCGTCCCCCTGAACAGCTCGCTATTCATGATGTCCCCCGTTGTCTGCACATCAACAGCGCGGGGCCGTACACTGAACGAAAGGGTGTATGGGGGACCGACAGATTCCACGCCAGTGTGAAGCGGATAGAATGGCAAGTCTTTGTACGCGAAGACGACGCCACCAGATTTCTTGCCCGTTACAGCACGATTAAGATTCTGTCCAGGAGCATGGGCATTGAGCGGGGAGTATGCGGCTTCGAACTGTTCCATCGTCAGCTCCGTAGAGCGGACCCCAGAGCCCGCCCAGGTCTTCTCCGCGAACACAGCAAGAGACTGTGACAATTGGTAGTAGGTTTCCAGGGGTGTCGTGGCATTCGGCCCCCAGTCATTCCAAAGCGCAAAGATAGCACCTCGGATTCCCGAATTATTGTAGGCTGTGTTATTTCCGGGATCATTCACGGTGAAGATGTTTGGGCTCCATCCACCGCCTTCTGCGCTTACGCCGGAAAAGAGGAGGGAAACGTTAAGTGTCTGGGGGAAGCCACCTTCCCCCGGAATCTTTCCCTCGAGGTAAAGGAACGCTCGTTCGGAGTTGATTATGCGATAGCCGGATTCCAGAAGGTCGAGGGGAATGGAAGAGGAGGGGAAGTCCCAATGCTGTATTGTCACGTCGGTTGAGATGGAGGACGTATTACTCGGCTCGAATGTGCCCCAGGTACGGACGCTCTTCCTGCTAACCTCTCCAATGTATGCCGACATCTCATCGACGAATGCAATGTACTCATCCGCAAACGACGATGGGTATTCGTCAGCGCCGATGGAGACCTCGCTAGAAGAGAACCAAGGAAGGAACTGAGACCAAATGGATTGGATGGTAGGTATTGTTTCGGGGTAGCTCAGGTTAAGCGAGTCTGGTGTCCCGTTCAACATCAACTCGGGAAGCCATTGCGATATGACCAGGGAATGACCAGGGGTGTCAATCTCTGGTACAAGGGTTACTCCACGTCGTGCGCAACGTGACTGTAGATCAGTGAACTCGGTAAAACTCCACGACTCGTTCCGACGAGGTACGAGACCTGAAACTGGCGAATCTCGGGGTGGCCGGAATCGAAACCCAGAGTATAACGAACGCCATTCGGGACCGTAGAGCAGCGAAGGGATCCAGAGGTTGTCAGAAGCATGCAAGTGGAATTCGTTAATCTTGAAAAAAGACGCATAGACGCAGAGTTCGGCTAACAGGTAGATCAGCAGAGCAAGCTAGCTCACATGAAAAAATATTCACCGAGGAAGTTGGTCTTGTACCAATGGCGTCCAGTATCGAGCATGAACCCTCGTACTTCCCAGCCCGGACTATCAGTGCCGTTCCCAGCTGGAATGGTGTATATGCCATCGGATCCTGGGCCAGACAACACGAGCTGTTGTAGCAACGTTCTGGTTCCCCACCACGCGCCAATCGGCCCATGTCCAGAAATGACATACGAAGAATTCGAAATAGTGAAGTCATAACCTTCGTTCGTAGTAGTGCCCGAGTAGAGCGTGTGGTTGCTTGGCGAGCTAAGCGTGAGGACGACTACGGAACTATCATGGTTGACTTTCGACTGGTCGAACGAAGTGACTTGGACTTGAGGGAGCGTCAATGATGTTAGTTGGACTAGGTCGGATTGGAAGATCTCCGCAAAGTCAAGTAGGGTAGGCGCGTCAGGCTGAGAACCGCTGTGGTGGGATGCAAAAGTTTCATCGACGAAAATCTGTGTTTCTAGGCTGAAAACGAATGAGCGACCCAATTCGTCGGGAACAAACAACTGTAGAGACGGGATCTGCGGCTGAAAATTTGCTGCATGAACGCCGGCTACCAGCAAGACAGTTGCAGGAACAAGGAGCTGGGGAAACTGCATTGTGGTGTAGGTACTCTGTGACAGTCGACGACAGATAGGTAGCGGCATTCTCCTGGTTGCTATGTCGGATCACTGATATCCCAGGCGTCCCGAACCCAGAGTACATACGATGGATTCTCAGCGGAGAAATCGAAGAGTCCAGATCGGGTAGGTTGGCAGAGAAGCCTACAACAGGCCACGGCAGGAGGCAGTATATGATCATGAGACGGACTCTGAAACAGCGCTCGACACATACTCACCTACTAGCCAGTGGATTATCCATACAACCAGGCCCGGATGGGTAGCCATGAACACAGTGGTCCGTTACTGGAGTGAATAGAAGTGTGACAGAGTGTCGGTAGTCGGGAAAAGGTCATGTCGCGCCCCAACTTGAAGCCGCACCAAAAGCAAGTTGGACTGTTTCGTTCGTCGACGCATCAACGCCACTTTTCAACGTTAACCGGATGGAAGGCACGGTCTATCTTATAACTGTTTGTCTGTTCAATTCATCACCGAACCCGGTTTTCAGTGGTTGCGATTCGGCCAAAATTCGCGGAACTCGCGGGACAGCTTTAGTCGGAACGCTCGAACCCCAGACACGAGATGCATGTATGCTCGAGCATCGTTGGCGTGCAATACACCATTTTTCGTGAGCTCAACAATAGACCTCCAGGGCAGGGCTACATTAGCTAGAGTCGCGCAGACTTGTCGAACTTTCAGCAATGCCGCTCTGGATGTTCTGTGGACGAACTTGACGTAGTTCGTGTACCCCATATGTCCGATGTCTTTCGACGAACCACACAGTGTCCATCGTTGGAAAAAAAATTGTATTTGGATCGCTGACTCGGACATGCACGAAGCATTCTCAAACATTTCGCGTGCTGACAACTAGAGGGTCCTGCGTGGTACAGTCTCACGTCCGGGTAGGCTCGGCGAACGATTCATGGCCCATGTGTTTTACCAACCCACTTTGATCGAACTCTCACTGGATCTCCCCAGAGATTTGCGGTTGGAGAGCACAAAATCCCATCTAACCCCGCCTCCTTTCGCATCCATCGAGTTTTGACCCTGGGAGTCAGCAAACTGCCGACCTTAACATCACTTTCGGAACTCATGTAGTTTCAAGCCATCACTGGAGATTTGTACGTACCCCAGGTGAATTCCACACATTCTTCATTGCGCTTGCCATCGCTTGTGATTCAAGGCACCTCTCCCAAATCATGTTGGCCGCGGACCCTGTACATTGGCTAACCAGAGATCAACGTCGAGGAATTTCTCTGTCCACATTTACTTCTTGCACTCTAACGCCGATTTTTTCATGTTCGGCGCAATCGAGACGTTGGCAAGGCGCTGGCCAAACCTGGCCAAACTCTCCCTCAGAGCGATATTAGGGTGGGGAATCGAGTTGCAAGCGACACACCGAGGATTGATCACGCCCCGCTTACGCCGTGCTGAGCTCATCGCTTGCAGTGAACTTTACGGAGATTGATCAGCCGCATTTCCTGATGGGCCAAAGTCCCAATCAGAAGTGGGTTCACCAGCCACTGTCAGCATGCCGATTTTCCACATCAAGGACCCCATGATGGACATTATCCCATCTCTGCGGCGACAGGGAGTCAGCAAATCGTTTCCGGTGTTCTCGGGAGGCAGTGTGCGGAGTGGTGCAGGAGAAGAAAAGAAGCCTAAAAGTGATGGACTCCGATGAGGATACCGTTGGGTATTTTATCTCGTTGACGTTTGGTAGCCTAGGCTTGCTTACAGTAATGTATACCTTGTTGCGCCCTACGGTGGTTCGCGTGACCGGTACTAGTGCAATCCAAGTGATAGTGTCTCCACTTGCCAGGGTGACTTTTGTTCCATCCGAGGATATGTCCGCGGCCTACGCCGTTTTGTGTCCTTCAAACTTGATGATCACATGCTCTGGTTCTGAGCAGTTCAAATCCTCACATAGACCCCAGCACGGTCGCCCTGGACGTCCATTCCTTGTACCGTGATACAGCGGCGTCGTAGACCAACTGTTCCCAGCCCCGATCTCCCTCTGAGTCAGGTTGGGGGTGAATCGAACGACACCTTTCGATGGGTGCCATGCACTCCTATCTTTCGTGGTCTTGCAGACGTACGCAAACAGAATAGAATGATTGATTTATACAACACATTTGTAATTACAGAGCCGGTTCACGAGAGACGACAAGACTCAAAGGCGATAATACACATACAAGGGTGTGTGCCAAGCACCGCGAAGAGTTCCGACATTACATGGACTTACTTTCCTCCGTCCTTGTTCTTGTGAATCTGACCATTCTGTATTTCATAAATGAGCACTGCCCAGCGCACGCATGAGGCAACCACCCACGATCATGATGACGTCGAGCTTTCCGTTGATCGCCGTCAGTACGCTGATGTCCTCCAGTGGGTTCCCATCGACCAAAATGAGGTCCGCATAGTAGCCGGGCTGAACCTTGCCCAGTTCATGGGGGTGCATCATGATCTCGCCGCCTAGCGCGGTAGCAGACAGAATGGCTTCCATGGGCGTGAAGCCGAGAAGCTTGACAAAGAGTTCGAGATCCTTGTAGGAACTGTACAGTATTAAACTACCAACCAACTGGTACAATTGATCGTGCATACCCGTGAGGTGTCCATGCGAAGCTGATATGATGCAAATCAGACCCTGTGCTTCGATGAAACAAGGAGATGTTACCCGTAATCACCACCCGGGAGAATCTTGATACCACGTTTCTTCATCTCCTTCATGGCGGCGATGCATATATGCAGCTCTCTCTTGTATCTTTCCGCGTCAGGTTTCTTGAAACCGACTACGGAATCAGGGAGTTAACATGAGCAAAATCTCATGCATGAAGCCGCACATTGTGCTTTCTCAGCGACGAGTAAGGTCGAGTACAGAATGTTTATGGTCGGTGCGACATAAACACGGTCTTTCTGTGCTTCAAGAGCATCCATGGACTCATCGGAGATGAATGCTTTACGTTTCCCTTAGTGAGGTAGCCCTGCTCGAAGAAAAGGACATACAGCAATGGTACAGAATGTCGATTCCGTACTGGAGGCACTGACGGACAGCTCTATCGGAGCGTGCATGGGAGCAAACACGGATACCTTTGGTATGAGCAGCTTCAACAGCAGCAATGACGAGCTCGTCGGAGAAAGTTGTATCCTCTGCACGAAGATTTGCAAGGATTTCATCGCCACTCATGAATAGTTTGATCTGAGAGTCCGTTATCGTGATCAGAGGGACAACACAGACACGAGTGAGCACAAACACTATCAACGCCAGCATCAGCAAATGTGTTAATGGCTTTCGTGACATCTCCGGGGGTCTGAACATATGTAGTCACCCCCTCACAAAGATCGCCACCAGGGGGTGCCATCTAGTGAGCTTAATGCAGTGTCTTCGTGGAGGTAGAGTTGAGCACACACCTCCTGGCCATTGGCGAGATAACGAGGACCGGGAATGTCTCCGGCTTGTATAGCGTTGCGAACAACAAGGTCTAATCTCGGCTTAGCCGAAGCCGCGCCCACTGCAGGCACACTATTGACTCAAAGGAGCTTACGAAGAAACAGCAACGTACCACACATAGTGTAACCACTATCCAAGAACTGTCTCGCACTTCTAGCAGACATGATCGTGTGTTCTTCTGTGGGCAACGAAGTGAGATCATCAAGGGTAGGCGAATTGATGAAGCTCGTATGTGCATGAGAGTCGCAAAGACCACTCATGAGAGTGCGACCCCTGCCCTCGATGACAAAAGCATCACGGAGTGTCTCGGGAGAGAGCTTGCTTTCAACGCTGACGATACGCTTTCCTTTGACGAGAACATCACCTCGGTACGGCGCTACGCCAGTGGAATCAAGAATGTTGACGTCAACAAATGCAACGAGCGTTTCGTCGCTGCCTGCTTTGATTTCCACGTTGGGAGCCTTTAGGCGAAAGTCCGCTTTGGTCTGGTCGAGTAATCAGCTCGTCGCTCCACTCGCCAACCAGTCGTGTTTTTTTACCAGATCGACTCCACGGAAAGAAGGGTGCTGAGCATCCCATGACTCTCCTAACCCATTGGCGTTCTCAGGCTTGGGGGTCCTCAGTGGAGCATTCGGTGCCATCATCCTGCCCAAAGTCAACGTTTCCTTATGATAACAGCATTGGAACATACCACTGAGGGGGTATCCACGTACTATTCGCAGGGACAGCCGCTGGATCCCAACTGGTTCGAGGTGGCTGCACATCAGATAAAATGTGCTACGGTCTCTGCAGCACTCACTTGCCTGAAATCGTTCGGAAGTGTACGTTGGACGTCTGGAGCGGCCATGACTTGAGCCACAGGCATATCAGAACTAACTGAGCGTTTGCGATGATGGTCCTGCCTATATAGCGGCTGTCCAATACCAAATTAAACAACTGCATCTCTAAATGAGGTGAAGCTGGGTCTGGTGATCCGTCCCAATGGAGATATGAAACCTGTATCACGGACCCCAAACAGCTGATCTGGGACCCATGAGGGAAGTCGTCCAATTTCGTGGCGGGGTGTCAAATACGTCGCAATTGACCAGCCTGTGACTCTGATATGAAGGTGACCGTAGTAGCAGTGGCAACCGCCCGTTCGCTATGGATTCACGAGACCCGTACTGACATGGCAGGTGTCAAAGTTTGGTAGGAGTGCGCTTGTCGTTACACGGTCATCACGTCGAGTTGTGTACGTAGTCCTAAGAGTCATCCGCATCAATAAGTTGGAAATTATGTGGCAATGAACACACTTACATAATGGCCGAGATGCGCTACGAGCGCATCAAGGACACATGTTCGGATGAACCGAATTTGATGAAACTATTTCAAATTCCCAAGTCGAATGTCGACCTAAGCTAGAGTTCGCAACTGTAAGTGATAAACCACAGCGTTGCGTTACCAGTCTGTCATCACTTGAAGGAAGTTCACTGCCTATAAAGTACCATAAAGTGGTCACGATGTTGTTGCGTCCACATCTGGATGGTCTGGTTAAGAGAGGTGGTGGACGTGGATTCTTTGCCTAGGATCCTCTTCCATTTTCCAAGGCAGATCAGATACTGATATTTGTTTATGAGCTCCCCTTCATGACCCTTGGTATAACCGAGGATCAATATAAGCATCATAGACAGAATCTGAGACTCACCAACTTGGATGGTGCCCCACTATTTCCTCACGCTTGGCCGCTCCCTGCATCGCGCTGGGTTAGTCAAGGAGGTCACAACGTTCTTGGGTTACCCTTTGTTGTTAGAGACCTTCTGAGTATTGCATCGCATGTACGCTTCCCAATGTGCATGATGGACCACGCCGCGAACGCCAATGGCAATAGTGGCACACAGGACACTTCAAGGGGAGATTCTGGCGCTCTCAGGTATCCTTGGAATGGCAGCCCATGGAGGGTCCAACCGTGGTAACGTGCAGAGTCTATCACCTTTGTTGTTCTTGTCGGATGTTAACCCCAGTGAGGACGGGTGGTATGGGAAGCCATACATATTAATATTGAACCTTCGTTCGACTACAGGTACTAGTTTATCGCCCTCTCATACTCAAGGCAGGCTATGTTAACTCACACTAGGCTTCGTCACCCCCTGCCTTTGCCAACTGCCGCGGCCACTAGAGCTTACGCGATCCCAAAGATCACATTCGCCATCTCCACTCGCGCCCTCTATCTTGGCACATCGAGTTCAACTGGAAAGTCGAAGTGTATGACTGCAGTGTTTACGAGCCAGGAGTCGTAAGGCGGACGCATAATCACGTCCATTCATTCGGTGGTGTAGGAGACAAAAGCAGAACAACTAAACTACGATTCCCACGGTCAACTACATCTGTGTGGAACATCCGAGGCCTTCCCTGCTCTTTCCTCTTCCTCCTGAAGGCCTGAAGCATCAAATGTGTACATGGCTTACTATTTCCCACCCGAAAGTTATCCGTCGGTGTCTTTCTCGCATGTGCCGCGGAACGTGGACCGGTCCGAAAGTATCGACGATTCTCTCCCGACGGAATCAGAATCGGTCCGAATTCGCGCGGACTTTCCACCCCAGCGAGCGATGCATAGGATTCATCAGTCATTCAGGCTGATGGGAAGCTAATTTCAAAGCTTAGTATCTCACCACGTCGATGCCTGGCTGGAGGTTGGTGGACACGCACCCAATCCGAGGTCGCACTTTCCAACGCCCTCTGGACGCGTTCGAACTTGGTTTCCTCTGGGATGGCCTCTTCAACGGGACCGCAGACAATGCACAGCTTTACGAACTGCGTCTCCTCGATGGTGCTCGCGACGCACATCTATTTTCCGACGCCAACATCGTGGACGCATGGGTGTCTACAAAGAGACGTTACCCCCTCGCGGGAGCTGCTGTGCGAGGTGCTAACGGCCCGCTCAATCTCAGGGAACTGGAGACTGGAGTCACAGAGCCCCACTTTGTCGTGCAGGAACACGATCTTGCTATTTTTCGTCCGCAGGAAATCGTCTTTGACCGTGTAGCCTGTGCCGAGGACGTACAGCAGTGGGTGGATACCATATTCGATGGACCCCGTCTACTCTCAGAGGAACTGTTGGTGCGCCTTTACGTCTTTCGCGAGACAAATTCCGATAGGGGAGACGTTCTGCACTTGGTAACATTGATGGCGCATTGTGTCACGGACGGGATGGCGAATAGCACATTCGTGCGGTGTTTGTTAGATACGCTCGCGAGGGGTGGAGAGTCCGAGCTTGTCCAGATTCCTTTGGAGGACAGGTTGGCCATGGCCATACCCTCCCTGGATCTCGAACCTGCGCATGTGCGCTCGCTGAGCCCAGCAAAACGACGTTGGCGAAGGTTAGTCGGGAGAGTGATATTCCAACTAAGAATGGCAAAGAGACAGGTGAGTGCCATTTGTGTTACAACGTTGTCGTTTCAACGGAAACATGAATCGTTATTGCAGGGTGGGCATACACTCCCATGTCGCCTCATGTCCTCAACACCCTACGTCGCCGCAAAATCTGGCCTCGTCCATATCTCGCTTACAGATGCGCAATGCGCTACAGTGGTCGCCAACTGCCGTTTGCACAACGTCACGTTTGGAAATGCTTACCTCGTACTCGCCCAAGTGGCCATGACCCGGGTGCTCTACCGACGGTACCTGCGTGGCGAGATCACAGAGGAAGATTGGGCATATCGAAAGAGACAACCACATGTTAGTGGGGGCCCGCTCAACTTGCGTCCGTACCTTGACAGAACATGGTTGGAAGGAGGCGGTGCAGGCGAATTCATGCTCTCAATTAGCTTTTTCTTTCACCAGCTCCCGTTCATGACGCTCGGTATGATGGCTATGCGGGATCAACGATGCGAGCAGGATTTAAAGCGCATTCTGATGGATGGTGCGCCACCGTTCGCGGAACTCCTCACATTTGAACGCTTCCTGCATCGCGCTGAGTCGGTCAAGAAGCAGGCAATGGCGTTTTTCGGCCATCCCTTATTTTTCGAGATCGCACGTGCGGTCGCTCTGGACCGTCTTGAGCCCACACGTAGTGGTGCCCTGGGTTGGATGAGACGTGCAAAGAGTGCCGATGGCGATAGTGCACGTGGGGACGCGCGCCAGGGCCAGGGCCTGGCGATGAAGGACATGCCCGTCGTATGGGCTCACGGAGGGTCTAGTGTTGGTAATGTATGTTCTTTTCACTCACCCATTAGCTCATGCTTATCGTCGGCTTGTCACTAGGTGGACCCAATATTCCCGTCCGAGTACCCTTTACCCTCAACCAATCCACTGTCTCCATGTTCTCCTGTTGCGCACCCAGTTAAAGCAGGCTACGTTACCCCACCTTCACCGTTACGGCTTGCCTCTGAACTCAGTGCGACACCGAAAATTGTGGTGGAGAACACCAAGACGCGTCTCCACACCCGCCCATCAGAACTTTACCTTGGCGCAGCAAGCTCGCGTGGACAGTTAAAGATGTATGTGTTTTATGACGGTAATGTATTTGAAGAAGCCGTCGTAAGGGAATGGTTGGATGAAGTCAAGGAAGCTGTGGTGTGGTACCTCGGTCGGACGCATCACCAGGGGGATCGCGGTGGCGACGGCGTAGTACAAGCAAAACTATGAAACGGATTTAGAATGTACCGGATTATTGAAGAGTGTCATCACTGACACCTTTGGGCTTGCTGACTCGCTCGATACCTGAACCGGATGATCGATGAGTAGTCTGGTCGCACCAAATTGGAATGCGTCGTCGATCCGAGCCCTTGCCAGCTGTTCGCCGTCAAACATGCCAGGGTTGGAAACTCCGTTGCACAAGGTCTAATAAACCTTGCAAAAGTTCGGTGACATTACAGGACAATGGTACGTACCGTTCCCATGCGGAATAGTACATCCGTGTCACATCCCTCTGCATCATGATAAATGATCTCGGTAATAACAGGCCAGCTTACTTGCACGCTGCGAAATCAACCGGTCAGACAGTGATCCCAAGCCAACGCAGCAGAGAAATCCATCTGAATTGTTTGCTACCATTTGACACCCCAGCCGTACATGGACTTCACTCTTCTGCTCGACGAATTGAGGCTCCTTATGGATCTTCCCGTTCTTGACAACAGTCAATTCCACATGACAGGAGTGTAAAGCGGAAATCTCAACTTACCATCATGATGAGCTCGATATTCTCCCGGTGGGAGAGGAGACCGATGCCTTCCAATGGGTTCCCGTTGACCAGCAGTAGGTCGGCATAGTATCCTGGCTGTACCTTGCCAAGCTCGTGCGCGTGAAGCATGATTCCATCTCCGAATGCTTTCGCCGATAGAATAGCTTCCATGGGCGTGAAATCAAGTAACTTGACAAAGTATTCTGGATCCCGGTAAGTGCTTGTAACACACAGTGAATATGAACGTCCAATGGGATCTGACAAGACGGTCAACGTACCCGTGCAGCGTCCAAGCGAAACTTGTCTCGATGTCACAGTCCCGCTCTCACTACACGAATAGTGTCAGACGTACCCATAATTGCCACCTGGAAGGATCTGTAACGGCGATTTTTTCGGGGTGCGACGCGAAAGCCTTACCTTGATTCCCCTTCTCTTCATTTCCTTCAGACCTGCAATGGCAATCTCAAGCTCTCTGGCATATCCAACAGACTCCGCCTTTTCCAGAGGGTCTGTCTAAAACGAGCAAACTCTACGTCTGCTTACATCTATAATAAATGATGTCCACCACATATTGCAGACACTGCAAGATAGATTCGTCTGACCTGCACGAGAACAGACTCGAACGCCGGACGCGTGAGCGGCCTGAAATAGCATCTAAGGAGCAGAAGACATGACGTCCAGCTCGAACTCACCTCCACCCCAGCTGCCACCACCTCATCTGAGGACGCCGTATCCTCAGCTCTTAGTGCCTCTGTGATTTCTTCGCCATTCATTGAGAATTTGACCTTCGGAATGTCGTTCGGAATACAAGTGCTCGAATCCCGAACACACTTACAACATCCACACCTTCGTTTGCCATTCCGGATACAGCCTCCTTGATCTCCAGAGCGTTCTCGACGAAACGGGTGATGCCTGCAATCAGTGCACCTGACCGGGGAACCAACTACGACTTGGAAAGACGCATCAAACAAAATGGTCCCGATACAAGTGAGCAGAGTAAACCTCTTTCCCATTGGCTAGATACCGGACCGGGAATCGATCCGGAGTTTATTGCATTCCCGATGACCATATCGAGTCGCTGTTTTGCCGACGCAGCACCGACTGAATTATCCAGTAAACTCCATGGGCCACCATGATGTTTTTGGCACATACCACACACGTGTAACCGCAATCGAGGAACGCACGAGCGCTCTGAGCAGCAAATAAAGTGTGCTCCTCGACTGGCATGTCCGCGAGGCCGTCCAAACTGTCGGAGCTGGTCCAGCTAAAGTGAGTGTGTGCATCACCTGGGACTCAACTTTAGCAAACACTTGTGCGAAGAAGTATTTGTGACCAATGCCCACAAAGACCACCCATTAGTGTACGTCTTTTTCCCTCAACAACACGCGTGCCAGTGAGGGATTTGGCGGTCAGCTTCGGGCCGACGCTGACGATTCGCTCTCCTTCAATCAAAACATCTCCACGATATGGATCACGTCCGGTCGAATCCAGAATATTGGCGTTGACAAAAGCGATTTTGGAATCGTGTGCCGTGGGCTTGATAGAAATATCCGGGACTCTGGTGCGTGAATCGGGCTTCGTCTGACGGAACAGGAGCATCACGGTATACAGTGTGTCCAAATAAAACAGCCATGCTCGACTGACCAAGTCGATACCTCGAAAAATTGGCTTGCGGGGATTCCATGTCCCTCCAAGTCCGTTCAGTTCCAATGGTTTTGGCGTCACTCGCGTCTCAGGATTCTCAGAGGGGATCATCCCGTGATCGACAGAATTGTTAGTCGACCATTCAAAAATGTAGGATATGCCAGTCGCACCATTTCGGCGGCACCCACGTACTTCCTACCGGGGCCACGGATGGATCAAATCTGGAACATGTGGAGAGGAAGGAAAGAAGGTGGCATCAACTTCAAAGGCACCGAGAAAGGAGGGATAACAGAACACACTTGGAGTCACCGCGCAGGACTGCTCGATCAACTTGCACCTTCGTCATATCGGCTGGTTTGGCCGCTGGGCTGCTCCACAGCACCGACTTTACCCTTATAACTCCACCCACGTCACGGTAGCACTAAAACTGTGCGTGATGCGAGCGCATACAACTACGCCTAACACAACAGCTAGATCAATGTTTTAGCTTTTTTTTTGGATTTTTGTTTTTGTTTTTTTCATAGGCCTACATGTTGAGATATATATCTCACCAAATATCAAGATTAGTCTCCAGTTTTGTTGACGGCCGATTTTGATGTCTCGTCTGTGGGCCACATGTACACCGAATCTTGAAAATTGTGCGCAGGTTTCGTCTCGTCGAATATGTATGTTTAATCGGAGAAATTTATGTAAAAGAAAGTATTGCCAAAGAAATGTGTGGCGAAAGTTCACACATTTCTTTGACAATAGTACTTCTGTTGAGTTTCACACATTTTGACGAGACGAAACCTGTGCACAAATTTCGAGATTCGGCGCATATGCGGTCCGCAGGCGAAACATCAAATTCGGCCGTCAATAAACTGGAAACTAATCCTAATATTTGATCATACATATATCTCAACATTCAGGCCTATGCTAAATATTGATCTAGCCATTGTCCCGGAAGGAAACACTCATGAACTTCGATAAGAATTTACGGACTAATAGGAGTGGCGTACTGAAGAACAACTTGACTTGGCATGTTCCCGAACCCACATCGGTATTTAGAGCAATGATGGCCTAGCCTAAGTTGTCCGACACTTGGAACAGCCTAGCACCTATACACCGTTTGCATAGTGTCTCAGATTTGCGCCACCGTCTCCCGGTGCACATTCCACGCAGCCGTGGAGTCGAACTGGACACAATAGTAATCGATTAATCTCGCGCAACAATTAAGCTCTCGTACAGGCATTCGTCGCTCCGGATCCATTAGCGCACTCATTTGATGGCGACATGGATCGACTCCGACTCACGCACGAAGTTCTTGTCGAGGATTGTCCTGTGCCCACCTGTTGCATTCGCA
>JBBPMU010000728.1:0-14825 GCA_038090475.1 Wakefieldia striispora | reverse complement strand
ACATATGTGCACTCAAAGGGTTACACCTTCACCCTACAATGTGTAACAAGCATGGAATCAGGTATATAGATTGCAGGTCACTCAACACCTGTACAGTGAAGCTATGGTGTACCATAATCCTGAACTCAATGTCAGAAACATGGAAATTGAAACGAGACGGAATCGTCGAAGGTTGAACTTCAAACCTCAAAGGCGAAGTCTTCCCTTCAGCGGGGTATCGTCGAGATCGAGTAAAAGATAGCGCCTGTTTATTCTCTGGCTAGGAGTGTAAATGAAAGCAAAAGTGGTTTACCCAGTAACCCCTCAGAATGTCCTAAGGGGGTCCAGCCTAGAAGAAGAATACCTGGGCGATATAATTCCAAATAGCTAAGACTGGGGAACCAGTCTACAGGAGTACACTACTTAAGTATGTCTGGTGATGCGCGCACGGACCAAAAGATTTAAAAGGGAACATACTAGAAATGGCAAGTGCCCTTCAGGTGTAAGACCTGGAAATCTGCATAAGGTAATCGTCTGTCCGATGAGGACATATCATGAGTAAAGGGAAATGACAAACTGCACTGCTCTCTGTGGCTCGTGCCTTCCGATCACGATCGGGTAATCTCGTAAGAAGAAATGACTAAGAGATAAGAAAGTCAATATGTCCAAAAGGGGTTATTCCCAAAGAGAGTGACCGCCGGGAATAAGTCTGAAGTCTCGACCGACGGCCTAATCGACAAGTGCCACAAGGTGGTCACGTGCAACAGATCACGTGACGAATGAAATTATACTGTTGTAAGAGCGTACCAAAAGATAGACATCAGGTGACGATTGAGTCACATGATCTTCGAAGTACAGGTAGACAGCTTTCTTCAATCGGATCGCTGCAAGAAAGGGGTTTCTCTAAATAAAGGTTGTAAAGTGTCAGAAGAAGGAGTGTCTTTCAGGAATAAAATATGGGGTTTGTAACAGAAATCCACATGACAAAAGGTCCCAACTGTGAAGGTCCAAGAGAAAAGTAGTTGACCAAAACCAAACAAGAATACACAACCTCAACCACCCAAGTCCAAAGGAAATGGAAAGAAAAGAAAGCACATCTCAAGTACAAGTGAGGTGGAATCTACAGAAAATGAACCTGAAAGCTGCAAGGTCATGCAACCAGACAAGCACCATGATGCCCATCCGGTGGGCTCATGGAAACAAAGAAGGAAGGAAAAGCATCAGAAGCGACAGAGTATGTCACCAGATGTGGAGGAGTGCATTGATGAGATGGCCAAGTTGGAACTGATCACCAACAGGGAAAGCAGCCCATGCAACCCCTATGAGAGCGAGTCAAACGAGGTATACACCCAGGTTCAATCTACGGATTTGGTTAGATCTCATTCGAGAGTGGCAGGATGGCCTGGAAGAAAGGCATTGTCCCTCCAAGGGCATCATGCTTGTAGCAAAGAAGGACAGTACAAAAGACTGACTCATGATTTTCTCCAATACAACAAATGCCACATTCAAGAGAGTTGTAGGTCAAGACAGTACAAGAGTGGTAGAGAATCTGAGTGGTCAGTGGTGTGAAGTATGCATGTGAGTGTTGTGGACCAATGATTTCATACAGTACAGTTAACACTTACCTTCGAAAGGAACGATGAGAAGCTTATCCAGAAGTATACCAAATGCAAGGCCTTCTTCACTGGTGGTAATTCGACATGCCAACGCCACATCCAAGTGCACTACAAACTGTATCAGAAACATTGTGCAGAACAGAACATCCAAGAAAATCACCTTGCTGTACCACCAAAGATCTTGGAAGCCCAGAACACCAAAGGAAAGAATGAAGAGTGGTCAGCAACGTCTTGATGGGGTGCTGATAGGGAAGGTGGGGAAAGCATTTTCAAGGGCAGATGTGTTGAAGGCTGTTGCAGAGTTTGTCATCTGTGACAACCAGGTGTGTGAAAAGTCAGCAATAAGGCAATGCGCATGATAGCTGATCATGCGGCTATAGTCATTGGCAGTAGCTGACAATGCAGTCTTCAGGAATAGCCTTGTGGCGATGTGACCTAAGTCTACCAATTCCAACCTACTGTCAACACACGATGTCAAGACACACATCCACAATGCATTTCTGGCCTTCCTCGAGCAGCTCAAGGAGGAGCTAGCAGTGAGTTATTCTACTTCCCTATTTTCAGCCTTTAACTGAGCAATTTATACTGTTATATCAGTCAGATGCCACTGGTTGCATCTCAACCACAATGGACCTTTGGTCTGTTGACCAGACAAAGGCTGCTTTCCTCAGCATATAACATCATGACTGGGAACTTGTCAACAATGTTCATGAGATCATTTCTGACACAAACAAGATCCAACAATATTTCTCTTCCAACCAACATGCGACACTGTGGCATGCAATTCCTGCCCTTGAAGAGCTACAGACTGCATGGGAGTTGAAGAGGTCTGACCCAGAATATCGACGCTATTGCACTGCCATCAACAACAGCCTCACAAAGATCAGCAAATATTACAATAAGCTGGATGAAAAGCCAGTTTATATTTTAGCTCTTGGTGAGTGTCATTTGATATGTGTTCTGATGGTTTATTGACTACAACACTAGCCTTACACCCTTATTACAAACTCCATTATATCAAGATGGCATGGGGAGGAGCCAAAGAGCAAGCAGAAGAGCAGGAAAGGGGGAACACAGAAGCAAAAAACTGGTACAATGAAGCTTTGCAGGTTGTTGAGAAGACACTTCAAGAATATTGGGAAAGTGCAAAGACTGGGATGCTGCCGCAAAACAAGCCTACTATGGCATTATCACAGCCTGACTCGAATCCCATGTTGGAATCCAATTTCGATCGCCACCATCATAAGTTGATTGAGAAGGCTCAGCATGCGAACAAACAGGCTTTTGGGTGGGTGGCTGAGTTATGACAATATCTCACCATTGTCGACAATGTCACAAAGGATGAAGACGTCATCACATGGTGGGCAGTGAGTATCTAATCTTGTGTCCACTGTCATGTGCTGACTCAGACCTTGATGTTCAGCAACATGCTTCGATGTACCCGACCCTTGCATCTGTTGCAAGGGATATTTCTGCAATCCCTGCATCTTCAGTGCCATGTGAATGGCTGTTCTCGGCCGGTGCAGAAATAGCAACGGACTGTCGTTCTCGCCTAGGTTCGTAGAGATTTGAAGAGCTTCAAATTTTGAAGCATGTTTGGCGCCATTCCATCTTCGACCATGCAAAAGCCAACACATCTGAGATTGAAGAGGTTATACTACAGAACTGCAGAGAGCTGAGTGATCAGGATGAGAAATGGGTTGGAAATCATGATGAGATTGTCAAGTTAGTCAACTAAGTAGCTGTAGTTTGGATGTAGTATGTATATGTCTCAATTGCCACAAGGACTGGTCCAGACTGGTCTGAACCGGTCCTCTGGCCTTCCTGGAATTCTTGGGACCAGACTGTACCAGACACAATTGAACAGGGACCAGGACTGTGGTCTGGTCCCAAACCAGTCCAGTCCAGTCTGGTCCTTGGTCCTTGTCCAGTCCTGGGACTGGACCTTCAAACACTATTTCTAAGGCTATTGGGGGTTGTCCTGTCAAGCTCTCTTCTGCTAACATTCATCATGTCTGTTATGAAACCCTATTTTATCTCGACAAACTTGGACCTTTTTCTGAAACACTTTTAAACTTTTATCCAGAACCTCCCTTTCACTATGGTAATCTGATTGAAGAGCGCCATCCACATGTACTTCTCAATCACATGACCTCATCATGTGACATTTTCCTTTTGGTACGCTCCTGTGTCAGTATAATTTCCTTCTGTCATGCAATCTGACACATGTGACCATCCTGCAGCACTTGCCAATTGGCTGATCAAGACCCTTCAGATTTCCTCTGGTTGGCCTTCTCATTGGGAATAACCCTTCTATTCATTTATCTCAGATTTGGAGATCTCTTATCTCCATGGACACCTTTATCTTCCTCTTTTCATTTCTCTTCTCTTCTCTTCTCTTTGATCCCCGTCCAGCAAATGGCGGATGACCCTCAGATAGGATACCGGTCTGTTGATACGGCCGATGGTACGATTCCATTTCTTCTTATTCTCATTGGATACTTAGGATACACATGGCATGGTCCGTGCACGATACTGTACTTGTATTTAAGTAGAAGACGCATCGACTGGAAACCCCAGTCTTTGCTACTTGGAATTTATTCCCCAGGATATTTTCTTCTAGGCAAGACCTCCTTAGGATCTTCTGAGGAGTCTACTGGGAAATTCCCTTATATTCATTTACACTCCTAGCCAGAGGATAAATCGGCACTCTTTCATTTTATTCTTGACAATACCCCCAAGTTGAGGGAAGACTTCGCCTTTGAGGATTGAAGTTCAACCTTCGACTTTACGTCTCGTTTCAGAAACCACCGCTTGCAAGGAATTCATCGAGGAACACCTGAACAAAGGAACCATCCGCCCATCCAAATCCCCTCAGGCTGCCCCTTTCTTTTTCGTCGCCAAGAAGGACGGAAAACTCCGACCCTGCCAGGACTATCGCTACCTTAACGAGCATACTGTCAAGAATGCTTATCCTCTCCCCCTCATCCCAGATCTTATGGACAATCTTTACCAAGATGGACGTTCATTGGGGATTTAACAACATTTGCATCAAGGACGGTGATCAATGGAAGGCTGCGTTTATCACTCCATTCGGCCTTTACGAACCCCTCATCATGTTCTTTGGAATGTGTAATGGCCCCCCGACGTTCCAGGCATTTATGGACCACTACTTTGGCGACATGATGGAGGAAGGATGGCTTATCATCTACATGGATGACCTCCTCATCCACACTAAAGACAATCAAGAGCTGCATGACGAACGGACCCGTCATGTTCTGGAACGAATGACCAAACTTCGCCTTCATCTTAAACTCGAAAAATGTTCTTTTTCCCAGAAATCTGTCGACTTTCTAGGGATGATTATTGCTGAAGGCGAAATCCGTATGGATCCCACCAAACTTTCCGCCATCAAAACTTGGGTTCCCCCTACTTCCATTAAAGGCGTTCAATCTTTCTTAGGTTTTTGCAACTTCTACCGGAAATTTATTGCCAATTTTTCCGCCATTGCCGCCCCCCTCATTGCTCTCACCAAGAAATCCGCCATTTGGGAATGGAAGGATGATCAGCAGCGCGCTTTTCGCATTCTCAAGGAAAAGTTCCTTACCCTGCCGGTCCTTTCTATGCCGGATCCTCAACACCCCTTTACCGTCATGACTGATGCTTCCCTCACCAGTGCAGGTGCTGTCCTTATGCAAAAGGATGTTAATGGGGATCTTCATCCTTGTTCATACTTTTCCTGCACCTTCTCCCTGACCGAACACAACTACGACATCTATGATTGGGAATTGCTTGCCATCATTAAAGCCCTCGAAGAATGGCGACAGTACCTGAGTGGTACCCCACACCCCGTTACTATCATTACCAACCACAAGAATTTGGCATATTTCAAGCAGCCTCAAAAACTCACCCGCCGCCACGCTCGATGGATGCTCTACCTCCAGGATTTTGATATCCTCTATGATACCCACCCCGGTTCCTTTATGGGGCCCGCCGATGCCCTTTCACAGAAGGATTTCGTTGACACTTCGGAGGATAACCAGGACGTCACGCTTCTCGACTCTGAACATTTCATCAATGCTATCGACGCCGACCTCGCTGCTAAAATTACTGAGTCATCCACTGCTGACCCTATCGTTCAAAAGGTGCTGCTCGCCCTGCAGAACGGTAGTTCCCTCTTCCCCCGTGCTTCCCCTAAAGACTGGGAATTCCACGAAGGCTCCTTATTCTTCCAGGGTCGCCTTTATATCCCTGATAATGCCTGGAAAGAGCTCGTCACTTCCATCCATGATTCCCCCGCTGCCGGCCATCCCAGATATTTCCGCCTCCTCCATTTGCTCCGTCAGGACTACTGGTGGCCTGGTATGGCTACTTTTGCCCGAAAATTTATCGCAGGATGTGCCACTTGCCAAGCTAACAAGGTGGTCACACACCCCACCACGCCCCCGCTATCTCCAATTCCCTCCAAAGCGATGTGCCCCTTTCAACAGATCTCTGTCGATCTCATCACCGATCTTCCCCCGTCAGACGGCCATGATTCTATTATGGTCGTGGTCGACCATGGTCTTACAAAGGGGGTGATTTACATTCCTTGCTCCAAAACTATCTCCGCCGAGGGGGTGGCCTCCCTATTTTTCTCCCAAGTCTTCCCTCGATTCGGACTCCACGACAAACTTATATCCGACCGAGGCCCCCAATTCGCTTCTGTCTTCGCCAAGGAACTCGCCCAACTCCTGTATTACGACCTCGCCCTCTCCACTGCCTACCATCCTCAAATGGACGGCGAAACCGAACGAGTAAATCAGGAGCTGGAGACTTATCTTCGGATCTTTTGTGAAGGAAAACCGACCACCTGGGCCTCCCTCCTCCCTATGGCCGAATTCTCTCACAACTCCAACATCCACTCTGTCACCAACCAATCCCCATTTTCCCTCATGTACAGCTATGAACCCCGTGCATACCCTTCCCTTACCCGAACCACCTTCGTCCCGGCCACCAAACAATGCCTTACTAAACTCGACGAAGCCCGAACGGAAGCCCTCGCTGCCCATCAGAAGGCACAGGACGACATGAAATCCCGCATTACCACCAAATTCACCCCTTGGAAAGTCAGTCAGAAGGTCTGGCTCGACAACAAGAACCTCAAACTTGGGTACCACTCCTGGAAACTCTCCCCTCGCCGAGAGGGACCCTTCGAAATCACTCAAGTACTTTCTCCTGTCTCTTACCGACTCAAACTCCCTCCTACCTGGAAGATACACGACGTCTTCCACGCCTCTATCCTCTATCCTTACCGAGAAACCGATGAACACGGCCCTTCGTTCTCACGACTGCCACCGGATCTTCTCGGATCAGAAGAGGAATACGAAGTCGAAGCTATCGTGGGACATCAGGGTTCCGCATGGAATCCGCAGTTCCTTATCAAGTGGAAAGGCTATCCCTCTTCTGACAATACATGGGAACCGCCATCCAATTTGGTAAATGCCAAGACTCTCCTCAACCTATATAAAGCCTCTTGCCCAAAGGCTTTCCCCTCATTCCGCTCCCCTCCTACATGATCGAGGTCACCTTTCCCCTCGTCGTTTTCCTAGTATTCTCCGCCCTCACTGTCCTCTTCTTTTACTGCATCTTCTCCATCGCCCTCAAAGTCCAATATTCTCATGATTCCCTCTTCTTCGTCGCCCACATCACCCCCAATGGAATCTCTGTCGGAATCATCTCCCCCCATGACGTCACCACCCCTGTCCTCCGTTACTCCACCGGCGCCACCTACTCTGGCTGGACGGCTGAGGCGGACGGTTGGAACGATTCTTGAGTCATTCCACTCCCGTTCATCTTCTCACTCCTCTCTTTCTATGCCAGTCACCCCTCCCATTTCTCCTACGGCATACTTGGAAATTCCCCTCGACACCTTACTTTCTACCCTCGACCCCGTCCCTATTTTTCTAGATAGACTTCCACGTTTCCATCAAAACATCCTCTATGCCGCGGTCATCTCGTCACCACCACTCTCCATCCCACTCTCGAACCTTTCCCTATCCTCTCAATCGACGGCGACCATCCCCATCCTCATCCAGGCCTTCTGAAACACCCTCTTATCGTCGGAGATCCAACAACGTTCCCCGATCCAACTCGGAGAATCTTGGGTGGCAGCCCTCACCTATTCTATCCAGGGTACCGGAGGCATCATACTCGATGCACTGGACCACATTGGCTTTGGACTCTACCTATCCACCCTTCCCGCCAACCATGTCCAACCCCTCCTCCGAACAACTCTCATCAGCCTCTCTCCTCTCCAGCGACGGGACTATCTCTCATCTGACGAGCTCGGCGTGCTCCACCCTATCGTACGAGCCACCCGCCTTTACCCCACTACCCGACCTCCTCTACCTGCACCTGTCCCCACCTATCCAATCAGACCTGATGAGCTGGATTCTGCTACCCTACCCTCTTTTGATGCCACCCCTCCCCCATATTCTTCCCACAACCAACCTATTCCCTGATGACCCATGCCTGGAAACAATGCGACCCATTTGAGATCTCCTGGATCTGGAACACGTGTTCAGCCATCCACTCCGGTTGTCGAACTCGACCTTGACGAGGTTAGAGAATTTCTCACAACCCTCACTGAACTTACGGAGCCAGTCTCCTCCCCCTCCCAATCCCCGGTCCTGGTCCCCCCTCCCGTCCCCCAACGAGTTTCTTGCCTCCGTTCTTGCTATCGTTGCGGGTCTACCGGACACCTCCAACCTGGATGCCCCCACTACTGATGCACCCACTGCCTCCGAACCTCCCCTGGACACTTCTCCCGAAACTGCCCAGTCGACCGTCGACGCCACCCTCTCCGGACCCAACGATTTATTGATGATGATGCTCTCCCAGACTTCGATGACGAGCACATCTGAAGATAATGATTCGGTGAATCATTCTTCTGACAGGGGAGCTAATGTTACGGATTTCAAAGATATGTGGGAACAAGACGTTGAAATCATTTGGAGACAACTCTCCGGTGAAGAACCCATGGACATGGATATGTTTTTCTTTCCTACTCATTCCTATGATCGCTATTGGTTTGACCTCTCTTCCACGGCGTATAGAGACCTCACTTGGGAGATTGTCGACAGTGGTCAATACAACCCTCTGTATCACGACTTCTAGGTTATCTTCAGACTTTGCACGGGAACACCACCGTTTCCCACATTACGGATGCCCCGGACTTCTGACTCACTTCTACTGGGAAGTCCCATTTATCTCTTTCCTTTTATACTTAGCAGCTCTCCGCTTTCTCTTTTGAACATGGACCTCCGATACCTTTCTTGGACATGGGACTCCCCATTTCCCTTTACGCGTACGTTTCCTTTTACGTGTTCTTTGTTGATTTCCTTTTATGATACATGCGACGCGACACGTCCTTGTTGATTCCTTTATTCGTTTGTTTTCCCTTATTTGTACTTTGTAGTATAAATACCCGCCGTTGTAGTAGAATAGCTCTTTAGCTAATTCTACGCACTTCTGCCTGCAAAGTCTTCGCTCCTGAAGAAGGTCGCTCGACTTACCTCCTGCGCTAAGCCCTTCCAGCTCTTTGTCTTGCTTGCTAACGGGCTTCTCTCTCACAAGCGATAGCCATATACTCTGCTCCAAGTCGTCGCTGACACTTCGAGTACGAAAGGATCTCGAGTGAAGTCTTTGTTCTGCACCTGCGTAACACAGACCACGTTGCCTTGAAGACTTGAGACATACAAGTTATTGATAATGGGGACAGAACTTCAACAGCATTTCATCTGGGTCCATATGGACTCCCAAGAGCAACCCAGAGATTGGATAGCGATCTTTCAAACCCTGCGCCCCCTGGGTGACAAGATCCTGAACCAGCTGATGAATGACTTGGATCCCCTTCCGATGTTTTTTGGATCAGATTGCGTGCCCTACTGGAATCAAGACTTTCCTCCAGCAGAGAGATTGGTTCAACCTTTTAAACTGCAGACTGCAGAGACCAACACACTTGACACATTGATCCTACCCTGTTCATCATACTTCCCGTCAGAGTCACTCTCTTCTATTTATACAGGTGCCGGATGGTCTTTCCCATCCAAGACATACAACTCGACACCACCTGCCCTGACTCATGACTATGGCTTCAAGATCTACTGAAAAGATATGTTCCTAGATTTTGCTTTTTCTCAATAGATTGATGATTGGAGATGAGGGGAGAATTCAGTTAAGAGATGACTTTGTGGACTCCATACACAACCCCAACATCAACGTCGACCCCCTATCTTGGCATAATATCCATTGCTTCAACAACCCTCCAGCTCCTCCACTTCACAAATTCCACCATGCCGTCAATGCTCAACTTCGACGAGAGTGGAAGAAGGACAAGAGTAACTCTCAAGCCATTCACACCCAAAGAGTACTCAAGTCTAAATGAGCTATGTAACAATCCCAAAGTTTGAGAATGCTGTCTTGAACTCATGAAGGGACAGAAGCAAGACCAAGTTAGATGCATGTCAGGGTTGATATCATTACAGATGACTAGGTTGCTGTATAGAGAAAAGAAAGCATAGAATGGAGACTTGTATTATGGACTAGATTTTTGGAGAAAGTATTTCTTGGACTTGTGGATTTGACCAATAAAGGCTTGTTTTACTTGCTTGTGATTGATAAAACTAATAAGTCCCTACAGAATGTCTTTCCCAGAAGCATCTGAATTCAAGCTTGAATCTTCTCTTCTCACCAAGATTCTGGAACTCACTGGACAAGCCACCTATTACACTTGGGCTAGGAGAATAGAAGCTCTTTTCAGATCCCTGGACCTCTCTGGTTTTCTTACAGACAAATCCAACATCTCTTCCACCCTCTGTTATGCATTTTGAGGATACCTGGGAACAAGACATCGAAATCATTTGGAGACAACTCTCTGGTGAAGACAATACAGACATGGATACGTTTTTCCTCCCTACTCATTCTTATGATCGATACTGGTTTGACCTTTCTTCCACAGCATATAGAGACCTCACTTGGGAGATCATCAATAGTGGTCAATATGACCCTATTATCCATGACTTCTAGGATACCTTTCAGACTTCGCATGGGAACACTGCCATTTCCCATGTTCACAGATGCCCCCAGACTTCTGTATCACTTCTACCAGGAAGTCCAATTTATCCCTTTTCCTTTTATATTGAATGGAACCCTGCTTCTCCTTTTGGACACGGGACTCTGATTCCTTTCTTGGACATGGGACTCCACATTTCCTTTTACATGTATGTTTCCTTTTACACATTGTTTGTTGATTTCCTTTTATGCGTTGTCCCTTTATGGTAACCCCCTAGTATATAAAGGGTTGACTTGTAGTGTTACAAACGCTATTTTCCTGCCCTCAGACATCCACTCTTTTTCGGACTCTAAGTCCAACTATGTCTTTCCTTTCTCTAGTGCACTCTTCAATCCAGAACAACCACTGTTCTAGGACAAGGTACACACCTCATGTCAAGGCTGTCCAAAGGACTGGATCCTATTGGCTGCCACATTTATGCTTCTTCTTTTAATCTCTGGCACGATCTCAAGATCTGCCACACCTCATGTACCATTTAATTTCCGCTTTATGCTTCTCTTCCATTCTGCCACACACTGCACACTTGATGCATGTATCAAAGGCTGTGGTATTCTCTCATATTCCATGACGTTCCAGCCAATGGCGGAACACTCTCTTATCTTCTTATCTACAGTACAGTAGTCACATGACCATACCGTCTGTAGTATATAAACCCATGAATACAGGCCAAGGAACTCTAACAAAGTTCACTTGGAGTTTACGCTTCATTCTGAGTGATCATCCTCTATACCTCACATCTTACACTTTAACAAGCTCAGCTTTTGAGGCTTGTTTCATGTAGTAGATAGCTCTTCAGCTACATAATTCTACACATTTCTGCCTGCAAAGTCTTCGCTCCTGAAGAAGGTTGCTCGATAACTCTTGCGCTAAGCCCTTCCAGCTTTTAGTCTCTTTGTTGACGCCTTCTCTCTCACAAGCTACAGGCAATACTCTGTGTTATAAAACCCATATTTTATTCCTGAAAGATGCTATCTTTTCACTGACACTTTACCATTTTATCTATAGTAACTTCCTTTCTTACGGCGATCCGATTGAAGAAAGCCATCTACATGTACTTCGAAGATCACGTGACTTGACGTCACCTGATGTCTCCTTTCTGGTACGCTCCTGCAACAGTATAATTTCCTTCGTCACGTGATCTGTTGCACGTGACCACTTTGCGGCACTTGCCGATTGGCCATCGGTGACCTTTCAGACTTCCTCCCGGTGGCCATCTCTTTGGGAATAACCCTTCTTTTGGACTTATTGGACTTCACACGAGATTCGGAGATCTCTTATCTCCATGGGACACGTTTCTACCTTTCCTTTTCATTTCTGTTTCTTCTCTTCTCGTTGATCCCCGTCCAGCAAATGGCGGATGACCCTCAGATAGGATACCGGTCCGTTGATACGGCCGATGGTACGATTTCATTTCTCTCTTTTCTTATTGGACACTTAGGATATGCATGGCATGGTCCATGCATGACACACACTTGTATATAAGTAGTAGACGCATCGACTGGTAACCCCAGTCTTTGCTACTTGGAATCTATTCCCCAGGATATTTTCTTCTAGGCAAGACCTCCTTAGGATATTCTGAGGAGTTTACTGGGAAGTCTTTTATCTCCTTCACACTCCTAGCCAGAGGATAAACTGGCACTCTTTCGTTACTTCGATCAATACCCCCGCATTGAGGGAAGACTTCGCCTTTGAGGATTAGAGGTTCAACCTTCGACTTTCGTCTCGTTTCACTCTGCTCCTGGTCGTCAATGACACCACAAGTAAGAAAGGATCTTGAAATGAGACAAAATAGTCAAAGGTTGAACCTAAACCTCAAAGGCAAAGTCTTCGGTTACAACTGGTATCTTGCATATAGTTTATTGAATCGAATAAAGGAAAAGAGAATTTCAAGATGATAGGGGTTTACCCAGTAGCCCCTCAGAATGTCCTAAGGGGGTCCAGCCTAGAAGAAAGACACCTGGGCAATGTAATTCCAAATAGCTAAGACTGGGGTTACCAGTCAAAGTGTCTACTACTTATATAATGTACAAGTTCGTGCACAGACCATGCAGTGTGTATCCAAATATAGTAAGAAAGAAAACGTACGATGTCCGAATAATCAAAAGAGGAAAGTCTTGTGTGATGAGCACGTATCATGACACAGAGGAAATGACAAACTGCACAGCTCTCTATGGCATGTGCCTTCTAATACAATCATGATCGGGTAACTGTGTAAGATGGATGACGAGAAAGATAAGAAAGTCAATAAGTCCAAAACGGGTTATTCCCAAAGAGACAGCCACCAGGAAGAAGTCTGAAGGATCAACCGATGGCCAATCGGCAAGTGCCATGAAATGGTCATGTGCAACAGATCACGTGACAAAAGAAATTATACTGTTGCGGGAGTGTACCAAAAGTGAGACATCACATGACATCGAGTCACGTGATCAGCAAAATACATGTAAACAGCTTTCTTCGAGGATCGCCACAAGAAGGGTGGAGTCCTAAGTAAAAGTTTAAAAGTGTCAGAATAAGAGCGTCTTTCAGGAATAAAATATGGGGCTTTGTAACAGATCTCAAGTGAAGTCTTTGTTCCACACCTGCATAACACCCTCCATATAGGTACCACAGACATAACCAGCTGGAAGAAATCAGATCGAAAGGCTCTTTCATACCTTGCATTCACCTCCATGCAAAATCTAGCCAATGAAGCTGGAGAAGAGCATTGTTCTGAGAGAGTTGTGACTAAAGAGGTGAAAGATGGCAAGGATGAAGAATCCAAAACTGTTTACTATTCCCTCTGCCTCAATTACTGGGAACAAATGAAGAGAACTTTTGCTGATAGAGGAATCACAGGACAGTTTTTATCATTCACTAAAATCCTTCACACCAAAATATGTGAAAGAACTGCCAGCGATGACATCACAAAAATCAAACTTCATTTTCAGGAGATGGCAAATTCAGGCTCCGGTTTTTCTGAGAACCATAAAGCCATGCTTATCATGGTCCATGTTATGAACCCCATACTTTATTTCTGAAAGACGCTATACTTTACTGACATTTTTAAACCTTTACTTAGAAAACACTTTCTTGTGGCGATCCTCGAAGAAAGCCGTCTACATGTATTTCGAAGATCACGTGACTTGACGTCACATGATGTCTCATTTCTGGTACGCTCCTATGACAGTATAATTTCCTTCTGTCACGTGATCTGTCACACGTGACCACACTGCGGCATTTGCCAATTTGCCGTCAGTCGAGACTTCAGACTTCATCCCGGCGGCACCTCTTTGGGAATAACCCTTTTTGGACATATTGACATTTCTTATCTTTAGTCATTTCCTCTTACGATGTTACCCGATCGTGATCGTATCGGAAGGCACATGCCATAGAGAGCTGTGCAGTTTACTCATCCCCTTTGACTCACGATATGTGCCCATCGCACAAGACTTACTTTATTTAGACATTGTACGATACGCATGGCATGGTCTGTGCACGATATCCTGTACTATATAAGTAGACAGAGCTTCGACTGGAAACCCCAGTCTTAGCTATTTGGAATTATATCGCCCAGGTATTCTTCTTCTAGGCTGGACCCCCTTAGGATATTCTGAGGGGCTACTGGGTAATCTCTATCTTCATTCACACTCCTAGCCAGAGGATAAACCAGTGACTCTATCTTTTACTGCGTTCTCTGACGATACCGGGTAGGACTTGAAGACTTCGCCTTTGAGGTTTAGGGTTCAACCTTCGACGATTCTGTCTCGTTTCAGTCCAACTCCCTGATAACTTTGACAATCTCCACTCCACCCTTATCCAGACAGTTGACACCACCGACTTTGATGTCAAGACAGTCACAGCTGCCATTTTGCAAGAATGTGATATTCATGCCAGACATTCCCGACCTTTAGCTTCCCATATGTATCACTGAGGTTCAAACCTCATCTTCCTCCCATACCAATGTCATTTGGAATGGACCACCAAAGAAACCATGGAAGAAACAATCTAATGCTCCACAAGACCAACCATTCAAAGGGCCCTCACTGCAGAAACAGAGGAACCCAACTAAGACAAACAAGAAACAATGGTATGAAAAGAGGAAAGAAGAGAAGAAGCAAAAGAAAGGAAAAGAGAAA
>JBBPMU010000727.1:0-14864 GCA_038090475.1 Wakefieldia striispora | reverse complement strand
CCAAGAAAGGAAGCGGAGGTCCGTAGTCCAAAAGAAGAAGCGGGGAACCGCTAAGTATAAATGGAAAGAGATAAATGGGACTTCCCGGTAGAAGTGAGTCAGAAATCCGGGGGCATCCGTAAACATGGGAAATGGCGGTGTTCCCGTGCGAAGTCTGAAGGATAACCTAGAAGTCATGATAAAGTGGATCGTACTGACCACTATTGATGATCTCCCAAGTGAGGTCTCTATACGCTGTGGAAGAAAGGTCAAACCAATAACGATCATAAGAATGAGTAGGAAAGAAAAACGTATCCAGGTCCATATCTTCTTCACCAGAGAGCTGTCTCCAGATGATTTCGACATCCTGTTCCCAAGTATCTTCAAAATCCGTAACATTAGATCTCCGGTCGGAAGAATGATTCACCGAATCATTATCTTCAGATGCGCTCGTCGTCGAAGTCTGGCTGAGCATCATCATTAATAAATCGTTGGGTCCGGTGGGGGAATCGTTGTCTGTCGACGGGGCAGTTCCAGGATAAGTGGCCTGGGGAAGTTTGAAGGCAGTGGGTGCATCGGTAGTGGGGACATCCAGACTGGAGATGTCCGGAAGATCCGCAACGATAGCAAGTACGGCGGTGAGGAATTCGTCGATGGACGGGAGGGGGGACAGGGAGCGGCGCAGGGGACTCGGAGGGGGAGGAGACCGGTTCCGTGAGCTCAGCGAGGGTAGTGAGAAATTGTCTAACCTCATTAAGGTTGAGTTCGACAACCGGAGGGGATGAGCGAACACTTGTTCCGGGTCCAGGAGATCCCAAATGGGGCACATCCGGTCCAGGCATGGGTCGTCGGGGAAGAGATTCACTGTTGGGAGAATATGGGGGAGGGGCGGCATTAAGAGAGGGTAGGGTAGCATTGTCCAACTCATCAGGTCGGATGGGGTAGGTAGGGACAGGGGTGGGTAGAGGAGCTCGGGAAGAGGGGTAGAGACGCGTAGTTCGTCCCAAAGGGTGGTTCGAAGGGAGCTCGTGGGATGAGATATAGTCCCGTCGTTGGAGAGGAGAGAGGCTGATGAGGGTGGTTCGAAGGAGGGGTTGGACATGATCGGAGGATAGGGTACGGATAAGGGTTCCGAACCCAAGGTGATCAAGGGCATCGAGTATAATCCCTCCAGTACCCTGTATGGAATAGGAGAGGGCTGCTGCCCAAGATTCTCCAAGTTGGATCGGAGATCGTTGTTGAATCTCGGACGAGAGGATCGTGTTTCGGAACGCCTGGATGAGGAAGGGGATGACCATCGTGTAAGGGGATAGGGGAAGGTTCGAGAGTGGGACCGCGAGTGGTGGGGAAGAGAGGATCGAGGCATAGAATACGTTTCGGTGAAAACAAGGAAGTCTATCTAGAAAAAGGGGGATAGGGTCTAAAGTGGAGAGAAGGGCGTCGAGGGGAACGTCCAAGTATGCCGGTGGGGAGCCTGGTAGGGCAGAGGGCATGGAAGAAGAGGGGGAAAGAGAGATGTGAGAAGAAGAAGAACGAGAATGGAATGACTCAAGAATCGTTCCAACCGTCCGCCTCAGCCGTCCAGCCAGAGTAGGTCGTGCTGGTGGAGTAGCGGAGGACAGGTGTGGTGACGTCGTGGGGTGAGACGATTCCGACAGAGATTCTGTGAGGGGTGACATGGGCAACGAAGAAGAGGGAGTCACGAGAGTATTGAACCTTGAGGGCGAGGGCGAAGATGCAGTAAAAGAAGAGGACAGTGAGGGCGGAGAAGACGAGGAATATGACAAGGGGGAAGGTGATTTCGGTCATGTAGAGGGGAGATGGAACGAGGGGAAAGCCTTGGGACGAGAGGCTTTATATAAGTTGAGGATGGTCTTGGCGTTTACCAAATTGGAGGGTGGTTCCCACGTATTATTGGAAGATGGATAGCCTTTCCATTTGATAAGGAACTGTGGATTCTGAGTGGAACCCTGATGTCCCACGATGGCTTCGACTTCGTATTCTTCTTCTGATCCAAGAAGATCTGGTGGCAGGCATGAGAACGAGGGGCTGTGTTCGTTGGTTTCCTGATAAGGGAAGAGAATGGAAGCATGGAAGACGTCGTGTATCTTCCAGGTAGGGGGGAGTTTGAGCTGATAGGAGACAGGAGAGAGTACTTGGGTGATTTTGAAGGGGCCTTCACGTCGAGGGGAGAGTTTCCGGGAGTGGTAGCCAAGTTTTAAGTTCTTGTTGTTGAGCCAGACCTTCTGACTGACTTTCCAAGGGGTGAACTTGGTGGTAATTTGGGATTTCATGTCGTCCTGTGCCTTCTGATGGGTGGCCAGGGCTTCTGTTCGGGCTTCGTTGAGTTTGGTAAGGCGTTGTTCAGCGGCCGGAACGAAGGTAGTTCGTGAGAGCGAAGGGTATGCACGGGGTTCATAGCCGTACATGAGGGAAAATGGGGATTGGTTGGTAACAGAGTGGACGTTGGAGTTGTGGGAGAATTCAGCCATAGGAAGGAGAGAAGCCCAAGTAGAGGGTTTTCCTTCGCAGAAGATCCAAAGATAGGTTTCCAGTTCCTGGTTTACACATTCAGTTTCTCTGTCCGTTTGAGGGTGGTAGGCGGAGGAGAGGGCGAGGTCGTAGTTTAGCAGTCAGGCCAGTTCTCGAGCAAATGTGGAAGCAAATTGAGGGCCGCGATCTGAGATAAGCTTGTCGTGGAGTCCGAAGTGGGGGAAAACCTGAGAGAAAAACAGGGAGGCTACCCCTTCGGCAGAGATAGTTTTCAAACAAGGAATGTAAATCACCCCCTTCGTAAGACCATGGTCGACCACGACCATAATAGAATCATGGCCATCTGACGGGGGAAGATCGGCGATGAGATCCACAGAGATCTGTTGGAAGGGTTGGGTGGCTTTGGAGGGGATGGGGGACAGCGGCGGGGTGGTGGGATGGGTAACAACCTTGTTAGCCTGACAGGTGGCGCATCCGGCGATGAATTTGCGGGCGAAGGTAGCCATTCCTGGCCACCAGTAGTCTCGTCGGAGGAGGTGCAGGAGTCAAAAATAACCAGGGTGGCCAGCAGCAGGGGAGTCGTGGATGGAGGTGACGAGCTCTTTCCGAGCAGCGTCCGGAATATAGAGGTGACCCTGAAAGAAAAGAGAGCCTTCGTGGAATTCCCAGTCTTTGAGAGAGGCGCGCGGGAACAGGGAGCTACCGTTCTGCAGGGCGAGCAGCGCTTTCTGAACGATAGGGTCCGCGGTAGTGGATTCGGCAATCTTGGTAGCCAAATCCGCATCAATAGCATTGATGAAGTGTTCAGGGTCAAGGAGAGTGACGGCCTGATTATCCTCGGTTGTGTCCACAAAATCCTTGCGCGAAAGAGTGTCGGCAGGACCCATGTAAGAGCTGGGACGGGTATCGTAGAGGATGTCGAAGTCCTGGAGATAGAGCATCCAGCGAGCATGTCGGCGAGTGAGCTTTTGGGGTTGTTTGAAGTAGGCCAGATTCTTGTGGTTGGTGATGATGGTGACCGGATGTGGAGTACCACTAAGATATTGGCGCCATTCTTCAAGGGCCTTGATAACCGCGAGTAGTTCTCGATCATAGATGTCATAATTATGCTCGGCGGGAGAAAACGTGCACGAGAAGTACAAGCACGGGTGGAGATCTCTGTTGACATCCTTCTGCATAAGAACAGCGCCTGTGCCGGTGAGGGAGGCATTGGTCATGATGGTGAATGGGTGCTGTGGGTTCGGCATGGAGAGGACCGGTAGGGTAAGAAACTTGTTCTTGAGAGCATCAAAAGCCTTTTGCTGCTCAAAGTTCCATTCCCAGGTGGTGGATTTCCGGGTGAGAGCAATGAGGGGGGCGGCGATGGCCGAGAAGTTGGCAATGAATTTGTGGTAAAAATTGCAAAATCTGATAAAAGATCGGACACCCTTGATGGAAGTAGGGGCGATCCAGGTCTTGATAGCAGAGAGTTTGGACGGGTCCATGCGTATTTCGCCTTCAGCGATAATCATGCCTAAAAAATCAACAGATTTCTGAGAGAAGGAGCACTTCTCTAGCTTGAGGTGGAGATGAAGTTCAGCCATTCGTTCCAAAACGCGGCGGGTGCGCTCGTCGTGAAGGTTTTGATCGTCCTTGGTGTGGATAAGGAGGTCGTCCATGTAAATGATAAGCCATCCTTCAGCCATCATGTCGCCGAAGTAGTGGTCCATAAACGCCTGAAAGGTGGGGGGGCCGTTGCACATTCCAAAGAACATGATAAGCGGTTCAAATAGGCCGAATGGAGTGATGAACGCTGCCTTCCATTGGTCACCGTCCTTGATGCGAATGTTGTTGAATCCCCAGCGGACATCCATCTTGGTGAAGATATTGGATCCGCGGAGCTTGTCCATAAGGTCTGGGATAAGCGGAAGGGGATATGCGTTTTTGACGGTGTGTTCGTTAAGGTAGCGGTAGTCCTGGCAGGGTCGGAGCTTCCCATCCTTCTTGGCGACGAAAAAGAAGGGGGCGGCCTGGGGGGATTTGGAATGGCGGATGGTTCCTTTTGCAAGGTGCTCGTCGATGAACTCCTTACAGGCAGTCGTTTTGGCGGGGTTGAGAGAATATGGTTTGGCTTTTCACGGGATGAACAAGTCCTTGAGTTTGATAGCATGATCGAAGTCACGAGATGGAGGAATGAATCCGTCTTCTGGTTCCTCAAATACTTTCTTGAAATCCTTGAATGCATCGGGCAACACTACTTGCGGGGCCTTCTTTTGCACAGCAATGGTGGTCAATAGGGTTACCTTCCAGATCACTTCCGGTAGGAGTTTGGCTTCTTGTGCTTTCTGTATGAAACGCCGTTTGATGGCTCACTGCCTGGCGTCATAGTTGGCCTTGGTTACATGGTCCGGGTTCTTGTCGATAAAGCGAACAAGGTAGGCTTGTGCTTCCCTTAGGGGGTCATCGTGTCGGCGAATTTTGGTTCCATGGTCGAATTCAATGGTTCGATTGGTCCAGTCAATCCGCGGGTTTACCTTTGTTAGCCACAGCATTCCCAAAATGACATTTTGGGATCCACAGTTGATCACCATGAGTTCCTGTTGGTGTTCTGTGTCAGCGTAGCGCAGGGTAATGAATACCTTATGACGGATTTCTCCGGCTTTATTCTTGGTTCCATCTACGTTCTTGGCTCCGATAGGTTCGGCGAGTCGGATGAGAGGAATTCGGTTCCGTACGGCGAAATCTCGGTCGATGAATGATCCGGTGGCACCGGAGTCGATGAGGGCAGTAGTGGTGACAATTTCTCCTGTCCTTCCTGCATAAAGGGATATGGGAACGTGTATTGCCCTATCTGCAGGAGAGGATACATAAACGGGAGCTATAATTACAGGAGTCCTTGTCCTTGAGGTAGCAGACGTCGCTCTACTCCTCAGTGTTGAAAATCCGCCTCGTCTTCTTTGGCATCGTTGTCCGGTTCAGCCAGAATGGCCTGTTGAGTTTCGTCAGAGAACAATTCCAAAAGAGAGATTACTTGGTTGGGTTTCAGCCCTTTGCCTTTTGCATAGGCAGTGATGGGATCGATTGGGCCGTCTTCTTCGGCAGTCCTAATCTTCTGTGGGATAGAAACACGGTTCTTCCCATTGCGATGCTTGCCGGCGAAACAGCTGACACGGTGGCAGATAAAACACTTCCTCTTCTTGATGTGGTCGGATCTCTCTTCAGGAGTTAGGGAGACGTAGTCCACATCCATGGCCATGGGGTCGCAAGAGCGGGAGGTGGACGGGGTCGATCCGATATAGGAAGTTCCTCCTTTCCGGAGTAAATCGTTGTGAATAATCGCATGGTAGAAATGAGAGGCCTTATCAAGCGAATCATTTGCAGTTGTGGGTTCCTTCTCTAAGGCTGTCATCATGGTGGCGATATGTTTCGAGACTGCGCGACGAAGAAGATCCTTAAGGACTGATTGATCAGATACATCACTCCTGGAGGCTTCCAGTTGGAAGGCGCTGTGGAAGGCATCGAAGTCGCCATTGAACGGTTTACCTTCCATGCGGATGGTGTGGAGGGTCATTCGCGCAGTGTCTTTGAGGCCGGGGGGTATAAAGACGGTGTGGAAGTCCTTCTCCATGGCGGTGAGGGTATCAGTCCAGGAGGCGACTGGGGTAGTCATAATCTTCGTGAGCCAGGCTTCGGAGAAGGTTGCCCCTCTCCCCTGGTTCATTCGATTCAGGAGGGTGATCACTATCTTCTTGTCGTCGTACTTGGCAGTGTTGATGGCGAAATAGGCTTTCATAGCCAACAGCCAGCGGGAGGCGTCTTCACTCTTGCCGGAGAAGGGATCCGGGCAAGCCACCTTGAGTTCATCTTGGGAGGGGTTTGACATGCTGCTAGTGCTAGAGGTTGGGGAGGGGGAGTGAGTCGTCGGGGTGTGCTGGGAAGATGGAAGAGTCGATTGGAACTGGAGAGGCGAGAGAGCAGGGGTGGTTCCTAGAGGGGATGGGATGGGAGTATATCCCGGAGTAACGTTCAGAAGGGGTCCTTGTCGAGTATCAGGGGAAGGGACTTGGGAGGATCTGGCTACTCATCGTCTAGGCTGGGTGGGAGAACGCGGGGAAGAAGTTCCAGAGGGACGCGCGGATTGGTAGGGGTTCGCATATGGGGAAGCAGTGGGCGGTCGTTCGTCATCAGAGATGTCCTCCGAAGCAGGGGGACGATACGTGGCGTGAAGTTGGGCAGATCCCGTGCGTAGTAGCAGGGATCAAGGGACGAGCTAATTCTTTTGTTACGCGGGTGCGGAACAAAGACTTCACTCGTGATCCTTTTGTACTCATAGTGTCGGCGACGACTAGGAGCAGAGTATTGGCTATTGCTTGTAAGAGAGAAGCCCGTCAACGAAGAGAGAGACAGAAGACTGGAAGGGCTTAGCGCAAGAGGTAAGTCGAGCGACCTTCTTCAGGAGCGAAGACTTTGCAGGCAGAAGTGCGTAGAATTAGCTGAAGAGCTATTCTAGTACATTGGCGGGTATTTATACTACGAGGTACAAATAGAAACAAACAGACGTGTCGCGTCGCATGTATCGTAAAAGGGAATCAACAAAGGACGCGTAAAGGGGAACATACGCGTAAAAGGAAATGCGGAGTCCCGTGTCCAAGAAAGGAAGCGGAGGTCCATAGTCCAGAAGAAGAAGCGGGGAGCCACTAAGTATAAGTGGAAAGAGATAAATGGGACTTCCCAGTAGAAGTGAGTCAGAAGTCTGGGGGCATCCGTAAACGTGGGAAACGGCGGTGTTCCCGTGTGAAGTCTGAAGGATAACCTAGAAGTCATGATAAAGTGGATCGTACTGACCACTGTCGATGATCTCCCAAGTGAGGTTTCTATACGCCATTGAGGAAAGGTCAAACCAATAACGATCATAAGAATGAGTAGGAAAGAAAAACGTATCCGGGTCCATATCTTCTTCACCAGAGAGCTGTCTCCAGATGATTTCGACATCCCATTCCCAAGTATCTTCGAAATCCGTAACATTAGGTATAAAGCATTGGTAGTAATTGCAAAGGCCTAAAAAGCCTTGTACTTGTTTGAGTCTGGTTGTTGTAGGCCAGTCCAGAACTCCGGCAACTTTGGATGCCTGCATTTCTACCCCTTCTTGGGATACGACCATCCCAAGGAAATCTACTTTCTTTTGAGAAAAGTGGCATTTTTTGGGCTTAACGTATAAATCGTTTTCTTGAAGCCATTTGAGTACCTCTTTTACAATTCGTTCATGCTCTTGTTGGGTTTTTCCACTAGTAAAAACCATGCAATTGTCAATGAAGATAATCACCACCGCATACATATCGTTAAAGATATCATTCATCATATTCTGGAAGGTAGATGGTGAGTTAGTTTTTCCGAAGTACATCACCAGAGGTTCATAGGCACCCATAGGCATCATGAATGTGGCTTTCCATTCGTCTCCATCTTTTATGCAGACGTTGTTGTATCCCCACCATAGATCCATGGTGGTGAATAAATCCGCTCCTTGTAATCTGTCAATTAGGGAAGGTATCAATGGAAGTGGGTAAGCGTTTTTAATGGTCCCTTCATTAAGGTATCGGTAGTCCATGACTAGTCATTTTTTACCATCTTTCTTGGGTATGAAGAATACAGGAGCCATTTGCGGCAATTTCAACGGTCGTATATATCCTTTCTTGAGCTCTTTCTGTAAAAAGTTAGCTACTTCTTCCATCTCTGTTTGTGACAGAGGGATCACTTGTCCTTTCTTGGGGATGAAGTCTTCTTTTAACTCGATAGCGTGATCCCACGGTTTGCACGTGGGCATCCTTTCCAATTCCTTTTCGGAGAATACATCTAAAAATTCGTGGTAAGTTTCTGGGACCATACTTTTTATATGGTCTTCTTCTTCTTTTTTGGTCATCACCCTCATGAAGAAGGTGGACGGTAATCGCATTCTTGACATCTGTTGACAGTAAGTCATACATTGGCCGAATTTTATTTCACTAGTAATCCAATCGATTTCAGGGTTGTGTCTGTTCAACCAATCGTACCCTATGAACATCGGGTGCATTCCCAGGTTAGTAACATAGGCATCTATGAATTCCGAATGTCCGTTAATTTCCAAAAATACATTGACCTTGTGAGTGATCTCTCCTATAGAGGAGTTAGATCTGTCCGTGTTTGATACCCCTATGGGTGTGGGTAATCTTGTTCCTATGATGCCATTAGTTTCACAAAATTTTTTATCGATGAAAGTGTTCGTCACCCCAGAGTCGATCAACAACCTGCATGAGACGGGTATACAATCCTTGGAGTTTCCTGAAATGAATATTAGTAAGAGGAGAAAGATGTCTGGAGTGATTAAGAGTGGAACAAATAAAAGTCTGAGGGTTGGAGGGGGAAGAAGAAGTAAAACATAGAGTAGTGGTGAAGAAATCGTTTTATTGATAAAAATGGAATTAAGCGCAGTATGTTTTTCTTCTGCTGCCACGCCCAAAAGGGACGCCGTTCCAGAAGTGGAGGAGGAATCTGATACATGATCTACCATATCATGAAAGGAAATCTTGTCCATAGAGGTATTATAGGAGAAGTTCTTGCTGCCTTCTACGTCAAGTAAGGAAAAGAAAAATTGTTCAGAAAAAGACAAAATAGATGAAATACTATGTGGGGCCAGGTTACCCTCATTCACCCAGACCCTTGTCCTTTTACTGCCTCAGCGGCCCTTGCATCCATTTCTGCCTTGATACGGTCCCTCCAGTAGGCCTTGGCTTCGTCCGTGACAAAGGCCACATTGTGTGTGGCATATCCAGCCACCGGAGGTTGCACCTGAGGCAACGATGGGAAATTGGTCACGTAACCCTGTGACCAGGGGCCTTGGTAAGGAGGGTACCCTCCCCAGTGTTGTTGGCACGGAGCGCTGCCTTGGTATCACACCTGTTTGGCACGACAGTTTTGAGCCAAGTGGCCCGGCTTCCCACAGTTGAAACAAAGGAATTGCCCCTGCGGATGGGTGTGTGGAGGGGGAGGGAGTGGGCGAGGTTGGCTGGCGGCTGGCCTTGCATTTGCGGTAGTAGTTGTTGTGTTGACAACCATAGGAGCACCTCTGCCAGGCTGGGTGCCGTATGATGAATATTGGGGGCGCGGGGGGTTTTGGAAGTTTGGGGGGCCCGGGGGCGGATGGTAATACCAGGGTCTTGCTGGTTGAGGTGCTTTTGCCTTCTGAGGTCCTTGTTAAAGCAATCGGACCAGGTGATTGCTTTGATCTCTAATCACCTAAGTGACTAGGCTTTTGCACAGCGGGGCAAAAGGGCAGAGGTTATGGACACTAGGAGGGAGACAACTCACTAGTGTTGATCAAGGTAGATCAAGGAATAAGTGGAGTGATCCTTTGTGAGGTGCGAAAGTGTGGTAAGACGAACAGTGTTCGAATTCTGGTTAGAGAGCTCAGAGGGAGACTCTCTGTCTTACATACATGAGGTGTGGCAGATCTCAGATCATGCCGGAGATTAAAATAAGAAGCATAAATGTGGCAGCCAATAGGATCTAGTCCTTTGGACAGCCTTGACATGAGGTGCATACCTTGTCCTAGAACAGTGGTTGTTCTGGATCAAAGAGTGCACTAGAGAAAGGAACAACATAGTTGGACTTCAAGTCTGAAAAAGAGTGGATGTCTGAGGGTAGGAAGATAGCGTTTGTAACAGTATGAACAAGTAGATAAGACTGGGGAAACCAGTTGACTAAGTACATGGGTTTAAATAGTGTTAGGTATTGTGCACAGACCAAGCAGTGCATAGTGTATCATCCAATGATAAAAAGAAAAGGGAAATCATACGATACAAGGATCACATATCTTGAGTCATCATCTATGTGTCAATGGGAAGGGAGATAAAGGATAAGGAAGGGCCAATGGCGAAAGAAGAGTGGAAGATAGGCTATCAGCCAATCGGCAAGTGCTGCGGGTGGTCACATGTGTCAGATCACATGACTGAAGGAAATTATACTGACATAGGAGCATACCAAAAGGGGAACATCATGTGATCGTGTGAAGGAGTCACATGACAAGAATTACATGTTGGTGTTTGCCTTTGAGGGTCAAACATAGCGAAGTGGTTCGTTAAGTAAAAAGTTCGATAAAGAATGATGAAATCATAACAAACATGGCATCCCCTCTAGCATCATGTCAGACAGAGGACCCCAATTTGTGTCAGAATTCATGAAACACCTATGCAATCTCCTAGGAATTACCCAGAAGTTATCTACAGCGTATCACCCTCAGACAGATGGCCAGACAGAAAGAATTAACAGAGAGCTTGAACAATACCTTCACACTTATGTCACAAAGAAGCAGGAAGAATGGGCCAAGTGGATCAAACTTGCTCAATTCCAACATAATAACTTGCTCAGATCCACCACTGGCACAACCCCTTTCACTATCACATGAAAATATGTCCCAAGACTGGGATTCAAAGGAGATTTAAGCAGAGGAGGTTCTTTTTCACAGGACTGCAAATCCTCTCATGACATGATCAAAAAGGCACTCGAAGAAGCACAACAAGGATGAAAAAACAAGGTGATAAAAAACAATCAGACACACCCAACTACCAAGTTGGTCAACAAGTATGGCTATCCATGAAGCATCTCAAGCTTCCATATACAGCAAAGAAGCTCACTCAGAAATGGATTGGCCTGTACGAAATCATAAAGATGCTCCCCAATGCTGTTACACATGTGCAGAACTAAGACTTCACTCAGTAACCCTTCATACTCAAGGAACTGTCATGGTCCTGGAGCAGAGTATTGACTATCACCCATTAGGGAGAAGTTCAAGTGAGCACAAGAGAACAGAGAACTGGAAGGGCTTAGTGCAGGAGGTTAGTCAAGTGACCTTCTTCAGGAGCAAAGACTTTGCAGACAGAAATGTGTAGAATTAGCTGGGGAGCTAACTATGACAGGAGAGCCCTTTATATACTATAGGGGTTACCATAAAGGGATGACACATATGTATAAGGAAATCAACAAGACACATCATGTCACATGTATCATAAAAGAGAATCAACAAAGGACATGTAAAAGGAAATGTGGAGTCCTGTGTCCAAAAGGAGAAGTGGAGTTCTGCTTGATATAAAAGGAAAAGAGATAAATGGGACTTTCTGGTAGAAACAAGTCAGAAGTCTTGGGGCATCCATAAACCATAAACATGGGAAATGGTGGTGTTCCCATGCAAAGGTCAGAAGTCATGTATGAGAGGATTGTATTGACCAGCATCAATGATCTCCCAAGTGAGGTCTCTATATGCCATGGAAGAAAGATCAAACCAAGACTGATCATAGTAATGAGTAGGAAAGAAAAACATATCCATGTCTGTATCATCTTCACCAAGGAGTTGTCTCCAAATGATTTTGGAGTTGCATTCCCAAGTGTCCTCGAAATCTGTAACAAACGCAGTCATGCTATGTCTTCCAAAGACATTTAATATCCATCCAACAGTTAATGTTTCTAGAGTGAAACCCTACAAAGAGACCATCCCAGGACAAAAGAAGTCCAAACCAGATGCAATTGTGGTCAATCAAGAAGATTATGAAGAGCATGAAGTCGATTTTATAGTCACCTTGATATTGAAGAAAGGAAAACTGGAATATCTCATCCATTGGTTAGGATGGGATGACACAGACAGAACTTGGGAACCAGTGGACCATCTATCAAATGCTCCTGAAAAGGTTAAAGAGTTCCACAAGAAAAATCCATCAGCACCATGAAAATTACAAGGACTTTCCATGTTCAATTTCCTCTTTCTATTTAAAGACTATTCCATCGACTTCACGCCCACTATGTATGTGCATGACCCAACTCAACTACGAGTCCTAATCATATCTTCACTGGGGATGGCTCAATTCTTTGAGGGGGTAATGTTACGAAAACTGTATGTTGGACCCTATTGTTTTTAAACTTTTATCTCTTTCACTACAAATGTCCTTGAAGACAATCGCACACATGTACTTTCTTTATCATGTGACTTCCACATCACATGATGTTCCCCTTTTCATGTTCTTACTGCTGTTCAGACTTCTACTCCTTTCTGTCATGTGACCTGCAGCATGTGACTACTAAAGTCACTTGATGAGTTCAGGATTGTTATTACCCACCTCCTGGGTCACAAGGTTAAACTGATCATCTGATCTATGGTCCATTGCATCTAGGTCTTGACTTTGGGGTTGTGGTCCATGTATCCACCCCAGGTTTCCTTTGTCATTTCTTTTACAAGATTACCCAATCATGATCATATCGGAAGGCATATGCCATGATCATGCTGCACATTACTCATATGTATTTAGTCACGATACATCCCAAGTGGACAGGACTTTCCTATTTTGATTTACTAGACTTCCACCTTATCAGTGATGTACTTATATGGACATTCCATTGTAGCAGTTGGTCTGTGCACACTCAATCACCAGACACTATTTAAGTTACTAGGGACACTCATGTAGATTAGTTTCTCTTTTAGTCTTATTCATTTAGAGTTTTGGCTATACCAAGGGCCATCTCTTTTAGAACAACTCCAACTCTACAAGTCGACTTGGTACTTTCACATTACTCCCACCTAACACCTACTTCCCTTTTCCTTTACAGCCCTCTTCAGACAGGATCCTCTTTGATGAACTGAAGGAAGTCCTCACCTTTGAGGTTTGAGGTTCAGCCTTCAACATCATCTCACTTCACTCAACCAATCTACCATCAGTAGGCTAAGGTCCAAACATCTTCCCAACCTCCTCAAAGCCTTTGATGGTCATCCTTCCATCATTTCTCCTACTGATATGTGACATGCCATTTGTCTTATTGGATCTGGAAAGGCTGAGAATGCAGTTCAGGTGACCAAAACACTTCAAGAAGTGAAGAACCACTCCATCTCCCCTCAGACCATCTGCCACCACTTGAAGAAAGCTGGTATGAAGGCTGTAGTGAAGCAGAAACATCCTCTTCTTGCCCAGCGTCATAGGAGAGCAAGGATGGACTTTGCTCTAAGCCATCAGCATTGGACTGTTGAGGACTGGAAGCGAGTTATATGGTCAGATGAGACCAAAATTAATCGCATTGGGTCAGATGGTAGGAAATGGGCATGGAAAAGGGCAGGAGAGGGTCTTAGTGACAGGATTGTAGAGGGAACAGTTAAGTTTGGGGGAGGATCAGTGATGCTATGGGGTTGTATGACCTGGGAAGGAGTTGGAATGGCTTGCAAGATTGATGGTAAGATGGATGCTGATCTCTATGTGCAGATTTTGGAGGATGAACTCCAACAAACTCTGGTGGATTTTGGATTTTCCCCAGAAGACATTATCTTCCAGCAAGATAATGATCCAAAGCACACCAGTAGGAAGTAAAGAGATGGAGCTACCCAACTCTCTAATCTCTCATCCAAGGGAACGAGGTTCAACTGTTATATGCAGCGGGTGGAAGGCCCAGACAAAGTTGAAGCAGAGGTTATAGACGAACTGTGAGGAGAATTGCTCACAGTTCTAATGATCAAGGAACTAATGGCTTGAGGTGAAGACAATGGAAGAACCAATGATGTGGGTGACTGGTTAAGTGGTTGAGGGGAATTGCCCTGTGTGTCCCCTCTTACTGAAACAAGCCTTAAATGCTGAGCTTGTTAAAGCGAGAGATGAGAGGTGAAGGGAATGATCACTCAGGTTGTAAGACGAAAACCCAGATGAACTTTACTGGAGTTCATTGGGGAGTGTATTGAGGCTTATATACTACAGGCCAGCTGTATGTACGTGTTTGTATGAAGATAAGAGAATGTTCTGCCATTGACTAGAACATCATGGAATGTAGGAGAATACCACAGCCATTATCTACATGCGTCAAGCATGAGGCGTGTGGCAGAATGGAAAAGAAGCATAAGCGGAAATGAAAAGAAGAATGATACATGAGGTGTGGCAGATCTTTAGATCATGCCGGAAATGAAAATAAGAAGCATAAATGTGGCAGCCAATAGGATCCAGTCCTTTGGACAGGCTTGACATGAGGTGCGTACCTTGTCCTAGAACAGTGGTTGTTCTGGATCGAAGAGTGCACTAGAGAAAGGGACAACATAGTTGGACTTCAAGTCCGAAAAAGAGTGGATGTCTGAGGGCAGGAAAATAGCATTTGTAACACTTACAGTATATACATGTGTGAGGTTCTTATCTACCAATAAGAATGGAAGGATAAGAACAATAAGAGATAAGGATGAGTCATAGGAAATGACTAAAGATACGGTCCCATCGTATCATATGAGTAATACATATCCTTATCATCTAATAGCATAAAGGACTCTTATCTCACTATCATCTGAAATGAATAATATGATAGTGACTCACCTCAGTTCTAGAACCGCTCTAGAACTGGTATCAATCTAGATGTGAATCTAGAATGGT
>JBBPMU010000726.1:0-14877 GCA_038090475.1 Wakefieldia striispora | reverse complement strand
TCATCAGCAAATCTCTGATTTTGACACATGCTGTCATAGTGTTACAACACTATTACAGCATATTACAACACATTACAGCACTATGGTTACACATGGTCACAATATTACAACAGATTACAACAGATTACAACGCTTCAGGTCACACCTGGTCACACTGTCACAGGCACCCAGTGCATCACAGTATATTATAGTGTGTACAACACATTACAACATGTTACAACGCTTCAGGTCACACCTGGTCACACTGTCACAGGCACCCAGTATATTACAGCACTATAGTTACACACAGTCACAATATTACAACGCTTCAGGTCACACCTGGTCACACTGTCACAGGCACCCAGTACATCATAGTATATTACAGCACTATAGTTACACATGGTCACAATATTACAACGCTTCAGGTCACACCTGGTCACACTGTCACAGGGACCCAGTACGTCACAGTATATTACAGTGTGTCACACTCAGTCACAGTGTCACAGGTGTGCAGTACGATACCGGGTATTACTGGTACAGACTTGTACAGTGTTACAATGACTCCAGGGCTCCAGGAGTCTCTAGAAGGGAAACACGAAAAAATGTGACACAGCGTTGTGTCATCGTTGTGTCGCACCATTTGTTTGAGGTATGTAAGTTGGCTTGCCAGCGGGAGACTCAGAACTGAGATGAACATGACACACGGATGTTGCAACAATGTGTTGCGTCATCCATGTGTTATGTCTTTGCCATATCGTCGCCGGGTGAGGTGAAGGCATCCTCATCCTCATTGCATCGTCATCGCGCTGTATTATCATTAGGTGAGGAGGCACAGGGAGGGCAAGGCGGAGACATTGTCGCCGCGTCCGAAACACAGGGAGATGACGCAACAGTGTGTCGCGTCGCCGCCATGTCATGTTATCATTGGGTTCGGTGGCACAAGGGGGCTGGAGGCATCACTGACCGGCAGAGCCTGAGGGAGACGGACATGATGCGTAGACAATGTGATACATCGTCACATTGTCGTCGCATCATGTTTGTCGTCATGTGAGGTGGCATGAAGTGAGTGAGATGGAAGCACCATCATCTCACCGTCTTGTTGACCGACACACATGGAGGGGAGACGGCCGACGGAACGGGAGGTAGAGGCGTCGTCCTTGCTGCATCGTCGACCGACAAAGAGAGACGAACACGATGCGTGGACGATGCAACATATTGTTAAATCGTCGTCGCATCGTGTTGCCGTCGTGTGGCCCGGGGGTAGCGCAAACTGAGTGAGATGGAGATGTCATCATCACCCATCGTTGACAGATGCAGAGGAAGACGACATGACATGACGAACATTTGTCACATTGTCGTCGTGTCATGCCGTCTTCGGGTGATGGAGTATGGGGAGGGTGAGGCGTAGCATGTCCTCATTGCGTCCCGGTTGAGTGAGGTGGCACGAAAGCGAGCGTGTGGTCGTCGGGTGAGGTGGCGGGCAACGGAGAGGGCAAAGATCGGCGCGTCACATCTTGTCGTCGTCGTCATGGAACATCGCGTTGCGTTGTGTTGCAGTGCAGTCTGTCATACAGCTGACATCAAGGGAAAGGGAAGTGTGGGGTGGACCTGGGGGTTCCGGGGAGCACCGCCATGTGCAGGGGTTGACCAAATGTGTCTGGTGGATCCGGAATGGATGAGAAACTTTGTTGGGGCTGCGTATTCAGAACAAATAGGATCGTACTATATACATTGTGCTACTGCTACCAGAGGAATTGGATGAAGAAGGGGGATACTCCGGGCATCCAAACGAGTGATGAACTGGCCACAACTAACATGAGGCCAGGGCTTGGGTGAGAACTTGAAGCATCCTTGGGAGAATGATCTGGGTCAGGAACAGATGGACGTCAAACCAACTCGGACGTGTACTTCCAACAACAACACGACAACTGCATTTTCGCACTTGTCGCATCGTTGTCAGGCGAGGTGGAGAGGCTGGAGAGGCAAGGCATTGCAGACGAAGACGACAAAGACAAATGGCGACGGGGACGAGGACAACACAATAGCTGCGTTCTCGCAGTTATTGTGTCGTCATCGTCGTCGTCACTCTCAGGTACTAGAGTGAAGGAACGGCGAATGGAACGGCGAGGGAACGGCAAGGCGAGATGGTAGGCGAAGGGGAGGTGGCGCAATGCATAAAAGATGAACAACGAACATGTAACTCAGAAATCTTCATCTAATGAGCTATTTCCCAACTGTTAGATCCGAGAAATGTCTATGGACCGAAATCACTTACAAGGTCTTAGTAGCGACCATTTCGTTCTCTTGACTATTGTGGTTGACATTCGCTTTGGAATAATCCGAAATACGCTTTTTAAAGAAGTCGGTCTTGCCTTGAAGCGAAATCATGTCCACGAAGTCAAAAGGATTCGTAACGTTGTAAACTTTCTCAATGCACAGCGACACCAACAACCGATTGGCCGCGAACTCGATGTACTGACACATGAGATCAGCGTTCATTCCGATTAAAGCGACAGGCAACACTTCTAGGACAAGGTTATGATCCAACAAAAAACGACTATTAGCTTCACTCACCGGTCAAGAACTCCTGCTCGATCTTAACTGCCTCGGGAACTCGGAGGGGAGATAAAGACAAGGGCGAGAGACAACTGCAATGACACGACATCCGTTATGTGATTATCGTGTCGTCGCCGTCATCCGAGTTATCACTGGGGAATTGCACGGGTGCGGGTACGGGCAGCCACCTCAACACCTACAATAGCCGCAGTGGACCCGAGGTACCCAGTGGGTCGAGGGGATCAGAGTGGTTGCGAAGTGTTGGAGCTGTTCTAGATTGATCTAAGGGTTAGGACACCAGTGTAGCGACACACACATACGACGAATATCCCTTGATGATCTTTATTTCATCGACTAACTTGACTGAAGAGCTTCAGGTTCATCTTCATCTGTGTCGGACTCGGAGTCGTCACCAAAGTATTTCGTGAAACAGACAGCTTCTTGTCGTCGATCAAATCTTGTAGAAGAGCGGCTTGAAGGGGGTATCCAGTGGGAAGGTTGCAATGAGAATAGCCTCAGGCTGAGGGTGAGTAACGGAAACGCAACACAATCGATCACTGACGTTCATCCGATGACATCACATATCGAACAGCGTAATTGGAGCTTCCACAAGTGACACAGTCCCCTACAACATCCCCAGACGCACACGGTGTCAAATACGCAGGACACTTCGTACACTATATTTATAGTTTCCGTTTCACAACAGTATCTACATGATCGACAACAAAGGATGCAGAAGTGACACAGTAATTAATAATCAGCCTGGAGGGGATACAACGGAGCAACTCCAAGTTAGCCTGAGATTCGGGGCCCAAGAGCTCTGTGAGAGATATGAGCCAGGTAATAACGAAGCCGAAAAAATAGACGTACAAGCTTCAAGATCATCTGAAGCATAGTTCATACGACCGCCGGGAAGAGCAGATGGAGACACGCGGCGGCGCTTCTGCTTCAATGGTACATCCAAGACTTGATGGCCAATACTGGAATCGCGCAATAAATTCCGAACGCAGCCAACTTCATACTCGGCACCAGCCAATATCTTCCCTGCTTCCTTGGCCCGATGTTTGTACAAATTGCAGAGAGCAAGGTTCTCTGTGCCCTTCGCCTCAACGAGGTCGTGCTCAAGTTGACAGACAACACGTCGTGCCCTTGCAACCTCGAGAATTAACCGTGCGTCCTCCACTTCAAATTCTTCTTGCTCAGAATCGAACGATTCGTCCTGGTCCTTAGTTGCCTTGCAAATTCGCGTCAGTATTGGCCAGTGTCACCACAAGCACATAAATGCTTACCTTTTGATTTTTGGATGACGACACTGCAGAGCTTTGCAGCGCCAAGGGTGGTCCCCTGGGAGGTAATGGCGTCATGAACTGAGAGACAATGGTCGACTTCGGAACACGAATAGCACCGATGGCGCTGGGAGTACCAATGAGTGGAGAGACAGTCTGTTGGCTTTGGACGGGGCGGGGAGGACGCTGGGACGATGCAGACATTACTGGATCCGAAGAAGGAATAGAGGGTAAATCGACCTCGCGAGGTGTCCGAGGGGGCTTCAAAACGCCGTTCTGCATCGTTGTCTGACCTGCTTCTGATTCAATCAAGACCTTTGGACCATGGTATGGGTCGCTTTCCATGCTGCAACCCAGAAGACGTGGAAGAATGAGAAAAAAATCTAAAAATCCGTATTAAGTAACGCAAATTCCGGTCATACACGGCGCTCACTAATCGAATATTGTCAACGCACCCATCGTGTACGGTCTACTCAGCGTCGTGTTGGTTTTCTTCCAAAGATTCTCTGATGCCCGACTGCCACAGGTGCCTCAAAAGCTTCCCTACTTCAGCGGGGGTAACACAACATCTCCAACAGCCCCGCTCTCGCTGCCATGATAATAACTATCGATATCAGCTCGTAGTCCCTAGAATTCGCTCCCCTAGTCCTGTGCACGAACACGCCCCTTCTGCCCCACGTTCGCCATCCCTTGGACCTTCGTTCGCCATTCCTCTAGCTGAAGACCCACTCGAGCATGGACCAGAACCTGCTCCTGACGAGGATGTTCAAATGGAACATGTGAAACGAGACGATATGTCGAAGGTTGAACTCAGAACCTCAAAGGCGAAGTCTTCGCCCCTGGCGGTATCCTCGTTCGAAAAGAGAGAAGTGCCGGTTTATCCTCTGGCTAGGAGTGTAAATGATAGAAGAGTTTCCCAGTAGCCCCTCAGAATATCCTAAGGGGGTCTTGCCTAGACGATAACCACCTGGGTATGATTTCGAAGTAGCAAAGACTGGGGATTCCAGTCTACAGTGTATCTACTTAAATAGTGTCCGGCGATAAGTGCGCACGGACCATCCTCCGAATGAGGGAATACTATGTATGGTAATTGTCCGTCAGGTCTCAGACCTGGTAATCCGAATAAAGGAAAGTCTGTCCGATAGAAGCATATCATGAGTAAAGCGAAATGACAAACTGCACTGCTCTCTATGGCACGTGCCTTCCGATACGATCACGATCGGGTAACTGCGTAAGAGGAAATGACTAAGAGATAAGAGAGTCAATATGTCCAAAAAGGGTAAAGGGGTTATTCCCAAATAGATGCCGCCGGGAATAAGTCTGAAGGTCTCGACCGACGGCAAATCGGCAAATGCCGCAGAATGGTCACGTGCAACAGATCACGTGACGAAGGAAATTATACTGTTGCGGGAGCGTACCAAAAGATAAACATCAGGTGACGTCTAGTCACGTGATCTTCGAAATACATGTACACGGCGTTCTTCAATCGGATTGCCGCAAGAAAGAGGGATCTAAGTAAAAGTTTTAAAGTGTCAGTAAAAAGGTAGCGTCTTTGAGGAATAAAATATGGGGTTCGTAACAACATGTCCCTGTCCCCCAACCTTATAATTCTCGCGGCTGGGTGACGGATTATTATCAAGGCGCAGGCGCCGTCTATGGGACTGGAGAAACATTTCTCTCAAAGTTCGATCAGGACCAATATGCTGACCGCCGTGTTCAAAATACCCATTATCCATTTGCTGACTCGGATGACTGGTCGCATGCGAACTTTCTCCTGGGGTCAGGCCTCAGCATGCGTGCTATTGATGAGTATTTATCTTTACCCCTTGTAAGCAGATCAGGTAGCCCTTTAACGTAGTGCTAAGTATCTTCCCAGGTCAAGACACTTCCCCTCTCCTTTGGCACGGCACGGGAACTACGTTCGCGCGCAGAATCCCTGCCATCTGGACCGCGCTGGGCGTACAGGCTCATTCCTACCACTCACGCCACAAAGGAACCGGTTTACCTCTACTACCGCGACGCTCTCGATTGCATCAAATTGTTATTCAATAACCCGCTATTTAAAGACCATATGGATTATGTCCCACATCGCATCTACGTGGATGCTGAGCGTAACGTGAGGGTATATACCGAGTGGATGAGTAGCGACGGTTGCTGGGAGATGCAGGTGAGCACATGCGTTACGTGAAAGCTTCGTGTACTGACTGCTTGTTCAAGGCATCATTACCTGTCGGCGCGACATTATGCGGTGTCATTTTATCCTCGGATAAAACGCACATCACCAATATGTGCGGGGGCAAGGTCGCGCATCCCGTGTTGATCAGTCTAGCCAACATTGGAATGAAAGTGCGAAACAAAGCTTCATCACACGCGTTTCTTCTTCTTGCACTTATGCCGATCCCCGAGTTCCTTCATGAGACTCCTCGAATGCGCTCGGTTCTTGAAGCCCGTCTCTACCACCAATGTATGGACGTCATCCTCGAGCCTCTCAAGCAAGCAGCAAAACATGGTTGCATGATGCCTGATCCGCTGGGAGATCTACGCTACTGTTTCACACCAATGGCCGCTTTCATTGGCGATACCCCCGAAGACTGTTTGTTCTCATGCGTACGGGGTCAAACATCTCCGGTTACTGTTGCCACTAGCAAAAACTTTGGGGATCGCTACCAGCACGAGCTACGTACTGCGGCGATGACTCTACATCAACTCAGTTCGATCAGTCATCTCGCAGCCGACATCGAGGTTTTTTTCAAGGCATGTGAACCGTTTCGCCTAAATGGGGTAGACTTGCCATGCTGGCGTGGCTACGCAGATCCCTCTAAATGCTTAACCCCTGAAGCACTTCACTACTGGCACCGGCAATGTTGGGATCACGATGTTCGCTGGTGCAGGTGTGCTCTCGGTGACACGGAAATTGACTTTCGATTCTCTGTTCTTCCCCCAATCACCGGCCTCCGTCACTTTCACCGCGGGATCACGAAACTCAAGCAAGTTAGTGGGCGGACCCAGAGAGATGTTCAACGATACCTCGTCGTTGTAATTGCTGGCGGTGTCGACCCAAATGTCATCAGAGCAGTCCGTGCTCTCATGGAATTCAGATATTTATCACAGGCCCCAGCTATTACTTCACGGGCGCGAGACAGGATCCGGGGCGCACTCGACGACTTTCACGAGCACAAGCAGGCGATTCTTGACCACGGTCTTCGTCGAGGTCAAAAGACTGTGTTAGACCATTTCAATATCCCGAAGCTAGAATTAATGCAGCACGTCGTTCCAAGTATCGCTCAGGTGGGGTCGTTGCTTCAATGGTCAGCGGATACCACGGAACACGCCCATATCGAAGTCGTGAAGGACCCAGCCGCCATGACGAACAATCAGGACTACAGTGGCCAGATTTGCCGTATCCTTGATCGTGACGAGAAATGCCGATTATTTAGGACCGCAGTGCTCCTTCGAACAATTCAAACGAGTACTAAGGCAGAAGGAGAACAAGAAGATGGCAAATCAGACAACGACGACGACGACGGCAGTGACGACGGTACAGGCAATGAGAATGTATTGCAGGATCTATGGTCTGCAAAACGCAAGTCAACTGATTTCTTCAAGATCGCTGCGAGGGTAACCGCGCCTGTCTTTCCACCCCGTACCATCGTCACTGGCTTAACAGCCATCCATTTGAACGTTGAGCCCAGGCTTCGCCGTGAGCTTATCGACGAAGTTGCCTGTCAATTCGAGCTCCCAGATCTTCGTGCAGCGCTGGGTGACTATGTAAAACGTGAGGGGGAGATATATCCCCTCAATCGATTTCATACCTTTGGTATAAGGCGAGCTCCTACTGACGTAAAACTTCCGTTCACAGAACTCCAAGTGTGGTGGAAAGTCCGTGTCCAACAAAAGTCCTATTACTATCCAGAAGAGACCTCGCCATCGTTCACTGTCAATGCTCACCCACCCAATCGTAACTGGAAATACGGCAGATACGATGCTGGCATACTACAAGTGAACGAACCGTATCAATGGCCAACAAGTGGACTGCAAGGTATGTCGTCGTCGTGCTTAATTTAATGTCCCTTAAATCAGACCTAATACAGGACATTCCGTCGTTTTCGTGCGTCTGATCATGTGTCCTGCCTCCCCAAAAAATACTCGGATTCCATGGGCAAATCGTCCTCTTGTATATGCACAGAGATTGGACATTGTACCCCAATGCGGTGGTCCAACCGAGCCCGCTACAGGCCTCCATGTGCTTAAGAGAGCAAAGCGTGCAAATGGCTCTGATTTTGGCGATGTTTTTCCATTGGACCAGTTGAGATCTTATGCGCACATCACGCCTCGTTTTGGTGCTGTTGCTGACAACCGTTTCACCCACTCGAATAGTATTTTCGCATCAGAATCTTTCTTTCTAAACAAATACTTTGATAAAGATTTCTTTTACGCTGTATCTGAAGCTGTGTAGTGCGTATCAATACGATCTATCATAAAATAACCACCAGACAACATGTATCAACGTGTCGGCGATGTGATCATCATAAACCGCCGTACTCTGAGCAATATGGTATCCTGAGTCCATAAGAGCGCCGTCCCTACTGTTCACCTAGTTGTTCCGCTATCCACTGGGGGGAGACACTTCTGTCGACATGCCAGTGGTCATTGCCGCGGAACGCTTGTATTCCATCTGCAACCCAATTATGGGAGTTCCACGCAGGATCTTCGCAGTTGATGGGAATGGCAGCAATAGCTCTGTGTAGTTCATGGAGTTTCTCAGCGTCAACTGAACCGATGGGTGTTTTGCCAATGTATCCGTTTTCTCCCTCCTTGAGTGTGACGGACTGTGGGACATCTAAGTCATACTTTGGAGATGAGCCCGCGATTTGGTAAATGAGCGAGTGGAGAGAGGACGCAGAGAAAATGATGGCAAACGCCCACTTTGTGTTCAAGGACTCGGGCGATGATTGTACGAAAGACGCGACGGAGAATTCGAAGAAGGGGGGCATGCCAGTAGGATTGATGTGGAAGACGTAGCGACAGAGGATGACCAGAAGAGCGAATAAACTTTGACGTACGACGAGGGGATATTTGAGTCCCGCGTTTTTCTATTGCGCCACACGTGTGACCTTGGCAAGACCTTAATTAGCGGATCAGAGTCATCTAGACAGTCATCTAGAGGACAGTGAGACTGCTCATGGCCAAGTGAGGCGAGAGCAGGAACCCCGAGGGTACTAGTATGCTTAACGTCAGAGCCTGAGCGGTCCCGGAATGATGGCTCAGTTCATTGACTCAACGATTCGGGAGTAACAACCACCTACCTGTTATCAGGGCATCGGATCTGTGAGGACTTTAGCAGTCAAGAATACCATGAATAGCACTCATGAAAATCAAGAAAAGGGTTCGTGCGACCAGCAGTAGGATCACACGGCTGAAGAAGTTGTCGGTCTTTGGGTGTCGCGCCAGCTGTGGTGTGACCAAATTTCCATGAATGTCATGGCGCCGCACCATTGCGAGGACTGCTCAGACCCTCTGCATTACTTTCAGCTCACACATTTCGTCGTTGCATCTCGTATGATCTTTATGCGTCATGGACGTCATGGTTCCTTCCCCATCGATCATCGGCCATCGCCACTTGCCTATCTCGTCACACCCGCCTCACCTCACCTGGAAGGAGTCCCTTTCTGAACTCGACCGCTACAGCATGCCCTCTATCCCCTTTGAATGTCGAGGACTTCCTCGAGCCTCTCGGTGAGTCCTCTTCGTCAACTGTTTCAAATTCGCTGACTGACAGAATCCTCTTTCAGGATCGCACCGTCAAAATCGCCTGACTGCAACGCTCGACCCAACCAAGACTATCAGAGAATACTTGTACACCCCCTCTACCAACTCTACCATCGACTTCCCTTGTCCCTACGACCCTCCTAGGAGTGGTGTCCTCCCTGCTGTCTACGGTCTCAACGGTGGCAAGCTCTCTTGCGATGGTCTCATTACTGGCTGTTGCAGTTGCAACACCCGCTCGCGCTCCCCCCTTCATCGATCATGGTGTCCTCTACATCCCTCATTATCATTGCTTCGAACCTCATTGCCGCCCCCACGACCCGCTCGGCACTGAAGACGCTACAATGACTCCAATGACTTCCGGCCTGCAATCGTGGCCGGAAACACCATCCACGAAACAATCCATCGTCATCACGTTGTGTCTGAGTAGAGACATTGCGATGACTACTACTAGTACCACGATCAAGATCCCCATCCCACCTCTGAACAGAGGGCTTCGCTTCTCAACTGCCATGCCACTAGTACCTGGATCAAATCCCCTGAGATAATCATAAACAGCTCCAGACGAGGCTCCGTCAGGCTGAAAGGAGGGTTTGGAAGCATATATCTGTAGTATCCGGCATTGGCATCGAAGTTACTCTGGTGCCAGGTTGTTGATTTTACGTCACTGCCGTATTTCTTGGTACCATGCCCGCCTAGTCGGCCGACTATTCGAATCGTATAAATGCAATGAGCCCGCCCTTGGCAATTTTCTCAGGGTGCCAGGTTACCTCAGCTCATCCCCGTCCATGGCCAAAGGGAGTCGTGCCACCAAAGCGAACGCAAATCCCCCGGGCCCGTCTGATTCAGACGCATTTCGACGTCCAACCCGTTCAACAGCTGGCAAAGGAGGTCACCTTGCTCAGCTACAGAAGGTGGCGCTCGTCATCGAGACACCGAAGCCAAACTCCAAACGGCCTACGAGAGGAGGTGTCGCGGTAACAGATCCCATGAATTTGCTGGCTCCAGCTCCATTCCGCCGAGCTCAAAAAAAAAAGGACGGGAAACAGAAGGTAAGCTCACAATGGATCAATAATATATGTATTAACCGTCAACTTAGGAAGTGGATATTGGTACAATGCAGGCTGAACAGCTGCGCGCAAATCCCCGGCCACCACCTGAGAAATCAGCGCCTCGGGGACGTTTCGGTTTTCAGCCGCAAGGTACCTTTGTTGGGACCCAGATGGCACAGGACTATGAAAGGGACTGCCGTGTTACCAACCAATCCCAGTTTTCCACCAGACAGCATGAACCTCGGCCGCACTCGGGGTCGGACGACCTGTTCAATGGTCTGTTATCTACCATCTCCTCACATGACGACCAGCAAGAGACACCAGATGGACGCGAGGATGACTTTGGTACCGTACCTCTCTTCTTCTTCTGCTACTACTACTGATCTAGTTTTAGGGATGATGTACGAAGACGCCGTTGACCAGCATCAGGTTGCGGATCAGGAGGTCGACAGAGCTGATACTCCCCGCTTTGGTCATGAAATGGAAAATTGTCAGCAAGGCATCGATGGGGGCGACGTTGAAGGCCAGCAAGATGGTTACAATGACGAGGACGGCAACGGCGAAGCTGAGAATGAGGACGGTGATTTTGAGGACGAGGACGAGGAGGGCCAGAACAGTGGTCATGAAGACAAGGATCTACAAGGTATCTACGATAATGAGGATGAAGAGCACTGCCCACAGTTCAACCGTCGCCACTCTCAACATTTACCGTCTTCCCCTCCCCACTCCCATGTCAACCCTAATTTGCCCGTCCCAGAGAATGGCACGTCTGATGACATGGCGCTCCACGGTGAGCGCCCAAATCGCATTGCGGTGCGCCGGGGCAATGAACTTGTAAGTAAACTGCATAGTTTCACGTAGTTTATCCACCTCTTTTTTTCAAGGCAGGAATTGATTACGATCTACTTGACCGTCACCATTTAACCAATCGTCGCCGCAAATCGCCTTCCCCCACCTTTCTCTCTGGTCTTCGGAGTGGGGACCATGTAGACGGTCACAGATCAAAGAGGATGTGTTTAAGCAATAACCCTGGCAACAACGAGAGGGCGCGGGCTGTTGTTCCAGTGGCCCCTGCTGTTGTTACCAAGTCTCATCAGGTCCCAGGTGCTGTTCCTTGGCCTCGTAATGGTGCTGCTGTTGTTTCCAGGTCACACGAGGATCCACGCGCCATTCCATCACGTCGTGATGATACTGCAACCGCTCCCAGGCCTCGTGAGGATGCACGTGCTGTTCCCAGACGTCCGAGAGAGGACGTTCGTGATGTCTCAGCCGCTCCAGCGCCTCATTACAATGAAGATGGCACCGCCGTTCCAGGGTCGCCTGCAAGAGCCTCCGAGTCCGTTGATCGAGAAGACGCTGGGAGTCCTGTGATATCGATGCAAGTTCAGCGACGTGGTAGATACTCAAAGAATCCGAAAGGGAGCGTTCCGACCAAAGCTTGCACAATTTCCTTTTACCCTCCCCTTTGGGCTAATCTGTTGGAGACCACGAAAGCTCACATCCGTCTTTCCTTATTTACGGCTTACCCTTTTCTCCGTGCACAGACAGCAATATCTGGTCAGTGCTCAGAAATCTTATTTGAGATTGTCGCGAAGTATGAGAGAGAGGGTAAAACATTGGAAGCTGGTCAGTACGGTCATGGCATTGTACTGGCCTCCCGGTGCTGAGATTAACCATCTGTTCTAGGGTATTGGGATGACAAGCACAAGCGTGAAATGGCGCGTTTGGTGAGTTGATATTTCATTCACGTGGTTATGTATTTACAGCGTGTTAGCTTTTCTATGACACACAGACGTTTCGAAGTGAGATCAAGAAATCCACGCAGGAGATAATCCCGGTTGCGTACCATCTCATCGCCCCCGAACATATGACAAATCAGGCTGCAAGGCTGGAATTCATCAAAGACAAGGCTGCCGGCTTACTCCAAGGGTCGCAATACTTGAAAGGTGCCGACGACGACCAGGTATGAGTCGTGTAAGGGTATTCTGTATTTCGAAAGCCACTAACCGTTAACAGGGGCACTCGTCTCACTTTTCCCATCCCGCTCTCAAAAGTATATGCCATGCAGTCTTCTATCGTAACTCGTCAAAGAGTCTCCATAACTTCGCCCAGTTTCAAACGACGATTCCAAAAACTGCCGTTGCGCTGGTAGCGGCATATGTATGTTGTCCCTCTTCTATTCCATTTGCTGAAACTCAACTCCCGCTGCCACCTAGGTTCATACTTTACTCACAGTTTGGAAGAATAACGGATGCAACAAGGGCCAACCGATGAATTCCGACGTGGTTGAGGTGACATACAAGAAGTTACTGACGAATATCCAAAAGATTGCCAAACATGCATATCACGGAGCGAAGTTAGAAAGCACCTTGGCAGAATGGGCGCAAAGTGGAATGTAAGTTTTGTTGTATTCTATGGCCGTTCGTGTTGATTTATATTTATTGATTTTTAGGGTCGGTTTCACAGCGCATGCAGACGATGATGGTGATGACGATGAGTTTGGTGGCGTAATCTCTGACTTCGACGACTCAGATGGGTAATTGTGTAGCCCCATATCCAACCATAATATATACATTTTTTTTGTCCGTCATCCGGGTATGATACAGCCTACATTGGCCTTAGTACAGAGTTTGTCAGGTTGGACAGAAATGGTCAGACTCGACAAGAGACAACACGAGCTACATATTTCGACATATATACAGTCAGTACAGTGGACAGGTCTGATACAACTGTACAAAATTTACAGGTTCTACATATGTGACAGACTTGCACAGTGGCACAGTGACTTGTACAGCGCCGCTACAGAGAAAATGCACTGTACAGCGGCGCCACAGATTACTAATCAACTGCACAGGTTTCGGGTCCATGGCACTGCTGCACAGGGTGTGACCTTTCAGTAATGCTGTGACAACTGTGACGACATGTACAGCATTGTACATAGGACTTTGAATTTGCTGATGTTACCTGATCATGATCGTATCGGAAGGCACATGCCACAGAGAGCAGTGTGTTTACTCATACCTTTTTACTCATGATACATTTCTATTGGACAGACACTACTATATTCGGATTACCAGGTCTGAGACCTGACGGACACTTACTATACATAGTATTCCCTCATTCAGAGGATGGTCTGTGCACACTCATCGCCAGACACTATTTAAGTAGATACTCTGTCGACTGGTAACCCCAGTCTTTGCTACTTGGAATTTACTCCCCAGGGTATTTTCTTCTAGGTGAGACCCCTTAGGATCTTCTGAGGGACTACTGGGAAACTCATACACTCATCTACACTCTTAGCCAGAGGATAAACAGGCACTCTCTCTTTTCGGCTTTATGACGATACTAATCAGCAAATCACTTTTCTCCTTGACAGACATAAACAGTCCTCTACAGCAATCCCCAGGAAGGTCTCTGATTCACAGCTCCATAGTAAAAAATAGGGGTAATCTGACATAAAAATTTTAGTATTAATGTAGGTTAAAATTTTTATGAGGCCTTCCTAATATGTATCCAAGCCTCTGTGCAAATTTCTAGGACTCTAGGTACAGATGTGTAGACACAGCATGCAAAGACATGTGTGGGAAAAGGAGTGATTTGCTGATGTACCCTGTTGAAGGGAAGACTTTGCCTTTGAGGTTTGGAGTTCAACCTTCGACAATTCTGTCTCATTTCAGAACCAATTGCCTTCTAACTTGTTAATACCTTTCAGTCCTGTCTCAAATCGAATACATTGCACAATGTGGTTGGAAGGTTGGAAACTGCATGTTATGGGTGGACATCCTTGACTTTTCACAATGGGCCTGTTGAGAGATGAGACTTCGATGAAGATCTCATACCAGACTCGGATCTATGACGTTTCTAACTTCAGACTTCATCATTTATACGTCATATGATCTAGATCATTCTAGACTCAGATCTAGATTGATACCAGTTCTAGAGCGGTTCTAGAACTGAGGTGAGTCACTATCATATTATTCATTTCAGATGATAGTGAGATAAGAGTCCTTTATATCATTGGATGATAAGGATATGTATTACACATACGATACAATACTGTTACGCGGGTGTGGAACAAAGACTTCACTCGGTATCCTTTCATACTCGTAGTGTTGTTGACGACTAGGAGCAGAGTATAGGGCTATTGCTCATGAGAGGGAAGCCTCGGTGAGTAACAAGAGACGGAAGACTGGAAGGGCTTAGCACAGGAGGTAAGTCAAGCGACCTTTGTCAGGAGC
>JBBPMU010000725.1:0-14914 GCA_038090475.1 Wakefieldia striispora | reverse complement strand
AAACCGTCCTCGTTCGTCTCGGACAGGCATTCGACAGAAACACGATGGTGGTGGATCGCGATGGAAGTTCACGGGGCAGGGTCCTCTGCACGACCCGTTTAGGGCTGGTGAAGGAAGCAAGAGAACCAGCCCATCCGGGGTGGAACAACACCTCGACGATGTCGACGGTAGTTAAGGCAGCGGTTGCTCTCCAGGAAAGCAGGTAGGGGATCGACGCGTAGGACTCTTGGTCTGTCCGAGTTGAATCATGGTTCATTATCGTATTCCCATTCGCACAATCCCGCAGTGTACACGACGAGTGAGCGATACGAAGATGTACTTTGGCTGATACGTTGACCCTTTCTTAGTCTAGTCATCTCCTTTCACTAGCAATGTCAGTCCTATATTCGCATTGCTCGCTTCTCAGCCATTCTCAGACTTGACCCCCCCCTTCGTTCCGAGCTCGATTTGAGTTGTACGTTGCGCAACTCGCCGCAACAATGATCGGGACCATGCTCTCCGCGCTGCTATTAGTCCCGTCCTGCGCCACGACACCCATCGCCTTTCTCTCCGTCTGGTTGACCCACCGTGCAAGCGATATCGAGAAGAACGGCGAGATGCAAGATTCCTCCCTGGAATGGCGAATGAGCGGGATCGCAGATCACACAAAACCCCGCCTGATCGTCCGCTCGTTCGTCAGACACGGTGAGCGCCAGCTTGACGCACGGCACGCGTGCCGTGAGAAGGCCGTCGCACGCGCCGGCGGACACCACAACGGGCCTTGGAGTCGCATCGGAACGTCATTGGACCCATCCGCGCGACCACGAGGGTGTTAATATGGTACCGTCTGGCCCAGGATTAGGCGAGGCGTGGCAAATGTGGTGGTGGGCAAGAGCACGACGGCATGCGGTCTCGGTGTGAGTGGGAGGTGGATCAGGAGTAAGAAAAATGACGTCTTGCATGTCAGGTGTGGCCCTGAGGTATGAAGCAAGACAGGCGCGGACCGAACACGAAGTTGAGGTGGTTGTATGCGGGATTCCTCCTGTCTGTCTCGTTCATTCCCAAAGCTTTGGCCCAAAAAAACGACCGCAGGAAGGCGGGTGCTGAAAAGGACAGTGGTGACGACAGATCTCGCTCAAATTGGTCAGAACATTCCGCTTGACATCGCCGTAGGATACTAGCATCATATTCAGTGACCTGCACATTGTCGGGCTCATTTCCATATTACAGCGTTTGGGACACGGATGCAACTTCACTCACTGGCCATGACTCTGCATCACGACCATTCTCGGTTAACGTATTTTCATCCTGTCAATCCATGCACGACGAACGGGGAAAACAGTACAACAAGTTCTCAAGGTCTCGGATCCACAGCGATACCTCCGAACTCATCCAGCACGAGCGTTCCGCTTTGCCCTGTGGAAGTACCTTCGCTCCTTCCCCTCGAGGCGCCCACGACCCCACACCGCTCCCGAATTCAAGCCTCCCCACATCGTCGGTTGCGGCATTCGAAAACGTTTGGTAGAATTGCTCTCGTACTTGCGTTTCCACTGCGTGGGGGGAAGACGTTGTTGCCCCAAAAGTACTTGACGACGTGAAGTTCGAATGTGACCGCGGAAGAAAAAAAAACCGAACCTTTTTGGATCGTTCGACGGGAACATAAGAACCCACGACAGATACACTCACCGAGCGATACCACCGTCGAATGCGTCGAAACTTGGGCGGGCTCGTCGACGATGGCACCGCCTCAGGCTGCAACCAGGATGAAAAGCAAAGTGCGAGTGATCTTCCCGAAAGGCGTCCACAAATGTATCGAGAACCGTGTTGACAGTGGTGGCAAACTCCAATTTCTTCTGACGATAAATAGATCCCTACGGTCCTCGTCGCCCCCGGCGGTAAGCACGAAGAGGACATTGTGAGCGTGAGCGTCGCCGAGTTCGCTGAGTATTCTTGAAGCACTTCTTTCGTACTGCTGGCAAGTAGCCAGGGTCGTGAGGTTGAATTCGAGATCCTTCGCGACCAATCTACCTGAGTGTGCAAAATATGGCTGAAGGAGGGTTTCCAGCATGACAGCGGGACCACCAGAAGGTATGGTGTGGAGTCGAAGGTGAACGACGATACGTTATGGTACGGATCAAACAAACCCCCACGTCCAAGTCCGAGTGCAATACAATATTCTGGACTAAAATCACACTAGTGATACAAAACTTGTCGCCACAGACAGTTTCGTATCACTAGTGTGATTTTAGTCTACTGGGCCATTAGCGAACCAGAAAGTCTATCAGGACTGGTCAGGACAACATCGTCCGAGACCCTTGGTTGCCTTTTTTTTTACTAGCTTTTGAGAGCCCTGATTGGAGGGCGAACCTGACACGAAAGGGCACAAGCGGCACCGTTCATAAAGTGCTCCTCTGGATGAGCATCACAAGGACCACTGAGAACCTCGACGACGTGACTTTAACTCGTCACCAGGGAGCCCGGAGTCGCTCTGTGCACGATCAGTCGACGATGGAGGAACATGTCTAGGAGACAAGCCTGGATGAATCGGCGCAGGAGTCCGTTCCAACTTGCTCAAATCAGGTCATAAGCGCCGCTTAAATCTGTATACGACCCCAATTTAATGACGTCGATATACATGGGTTTGGATCTCTATCACTGAGATCTTACCATGACGATGAAGCTGTCGTGACCAGCATCATGTCCGCAAAATGGAGAACCTGAGCGAGACGAAGCGGTCGTGATGGAGATCATCGAAGCCGATTATAGCCTCGTGTAATGGGAGGAAAGCAACGATCCTTCGATACCCAGGACACTTCAACTCGTGCCCCGCCAGAGGGACATATGATGACCACGCATACCACCCAAGTTTCCAAATCGAACAGCAAACTAAACATGTGCTTATTCGGGTACGTGAACCATATATGGGACTCAACATCAAGACTATTGTAAACGGAAACGAAACAGAACGGCGGCAAAAAGGAGACAATAGAAACATGAAAGTACCAGCAACATACCCTCTTACCGTCCTCTTTCTGTCGTATCTGACAAAGGGGACAAAGACGCGGACAGTGGGCCGTGAAATTTTCGAGGTGGTATGAGGGGCGACGTATTGATAGACACCGAGTCCGAATTACATGTCAGGTTGCATGGGCATCACCTGGCCACCCTTGGCGGCTGTGGGCGTGAAGGTATGCCAACGATCATTGAAACGAACGTCCAATGGCCGGCCACCGTACATGTATTGCTGGAATTTGGCTGTTGGAAGATGAGCTAGGGTACAACTGCCGAGAATCGAGCGCGAAACGCACCAATCGCAGTCTCTGCTTCCGACACCTGGGCGAATTGAACGACACCACAACCCTTGGATCTCGTCCCGTCAAACAATATCTCCGCGAGCTCAACTTGCCCTGTGGTCTCGAATAGCTCTACCAAATCTTCATTGGCAGTCGACCATGGCAACTAAGACATAGATTAACGATCCCACTTACACTAAAATAGTCAACGGAAGACTCACATTGCGGACCATGATTTGCTGACTTGGTTCAGGCTCGACGTAACCGTAACCCCCGCCATAGCCACCGCCATAGCTATCCATACGCAAGCCACCATGGCCAGATTGATCGGGTCCGGGGTAGTCGGCGTAGATATCTTGGCTTGAGAAGTCACGGCCGGCGCTGGACCCGTATCCGCCTCTGAAACCACCACCGCGGAAGCTACCACGGAAACCACCACGAAGGCCACGACCGCCGCCGCCACCGCCACCACCACCACCACCGAAACCACGAAGCCCTCCGCGAAACGCACCTGGACCGGACAAACCTGCATAGCGGTCCTGAAGGATATGTCAATAAGCAGGAAACACCAGGAAAACACTAGAGCTAATTCACCTCACGGACTTCAAGAGTACGACCATACCAGTCAAAACCATTGTACATGCCTGTGGCAATGTGAGTCCACCGGTGAACGAAATTAGACACGCTACTCACTAATGGCTTGTTGGGCATCTTTTTGAGTTTCAAACACCACTGTGCCAGAGCCCTTGGGGCGACCGTCAGCACCAATGTTGATATCAGCACGAATGATATTCCCGGCAGCCCGGAACAAATCTTTCAAGTCCTGCCAACCTGCTTGGTAGGGTAACTGGTGGCGTATAAGCAAACGCCGAAAAAGAGAAGAATGTTAAACTGACATTGCCAACGTAGAGCTGGTTTCCTGGGTTTTGCTGTGTGCCGAAGTAATTGTGGTGCGGAGGGCGTGGAGGAGGCTGTGCGTGGAGACCTTGCCCTGCCATCGCCATACCGATTTTTCCCGGTACGGGAGTGGCACCGAATCGCGATTCGTTTTCTCGGTCCTGGTTGTTCGTGAATCAACTCATCACAACGGATAAAAAAAAACATCAACACTTGCCTCACGGATGAATACCGGACGACCAAGAAGAGGTACTTCTGAGAGCTCGCGGATAGCCCTTTGCGCGTCCTCGGGAGATGCAAACTCTACGATACTGTACGGGGTTTAAGCAACAGATCACGGGTGCAAATGCAAAAACATACCCGCATCCTTTCGAAATCCCAGTTGGCGTGATGAGCACTTCGGCGAAGAGGACCTCCCCAGCTATTTGACCCCAAAAGAAAACTCCCATCAATATCCTCTCAATCATTCCAGCCATCCAACAACGGCGAAACCGGGAAGAAAAAACGATAAACGGCCAGCACCGGCAGAGCCACTCCTCCACTCTCCCTCATCAGCTCATACTCGCACAAAAGCACTCCCCTGCCTTTATCCAAAAACGAGAGAGCTTCAGCAGAACGGAATTGCGCGAGCGGCAACCAAGGCCATTCCCCCACTCTCCCACGCAAAGAAAAAATATCTAATCTGAGATTCCCCCACCCACCTCCCCTCATGAATTCCATAAGATCACGGTACTTGACGTCGTAGCTGAGATTGCCCACGTAGACTCGGTTTTCTCTCTTGCTGATCTTGGCGAATTCAACCGCTTCTTCATGCTCTGCATTCATGGGCCCACCAAGAGAGCGGGCGAACGGGTCAACAGGCTTGCGATCACGGCTTCGCGAACGCGTGCGTGATGGGCTCCGCGAACGGGGCGTGCGAGACCTCGAGCGCCGAGAGTGCCTGCGGTCGCGCGGTGAGGTGGAACGCCTGCGAGGGGACCTGGAGCGAGTGCGACTGCGGGAGCGCTTTCGGCGCTAAAAAATCCGGGGAAAAAAAGTGGATGGATACGCGGCATATACATGCCAAGCCAGTCAAAAACTAACCTCGCCGTTCCGCCTCTCATCTGGCTCCCAGTGGTCGGTACGCCTACTACGACCTAGTAGCGTCGTTTGTTGAGTGGAAAAATGATTGAAAAAAAAAAAAAAGAAATGAGACAGACCCGAGTCCCTTGCGCGGTCCCTGTCTCTGTCGCGGTCACGGTCCCTATCACGATCCCTGCGATCACGGTCGCGGTCGCGGTCACGTTCTCTGTCCCGATCCCTGTCGCGGTCGTAGTCACGGTCTTCCTTTACCTTCATATCGACGTCCATTTTTTTTAGCAAAGAGAAAGAAAAGAAAAGAAAGAAAACTCTTGGAAGAGGGAGTAAGTCAAAGACCGAAACAGTATATTTCAAACTCCGATTTAACTTTCAATGTCGTCAGGTGACCAAGGCGTCATCGAAACCACGTGAATGGCATTTGATCTCAGCATTGATTATTCCCTACTCTTGCAGTGGATCTGCAGGGGTGCACTGGATCCCACAAAAACACGTCATGGCTGCTTACTATGGATACTTTTCAGGGACAATACCCAGAGCCGGCCTTCATATTGACCATCCAAGTCAGATCGGCCAGCGCGTTCTACAGCCTCTTCCGAGTCTACTGTCCCAGCGATGAACGGTCCGCGGTTGACACCTGTCCCGCGTATCACATTTCTTGTGGTAGATGATAGGCCCACCAATCCATACAGGCCAAAGCCCCCCACACCTGCTTGGAGGGCACCGTTCATAGAGCTCCTGGGTTGGCTCAACATCATCGACAGTTCACAACCTGACCCCAACCTGTACGGTCATCTCTTTTGTTTTCAACCAACCCCCGACCTCTCCAGACTTTCGAGGATCTTTCTTTCAGTCAATACTCCCGTCATCCGGCTCGATATAGACCTCTATGCCATCACTCCACCGGCTGCGCTCCAGCTCCAAAGGTATGCCTATCGGGTCTTGCAAGCAATCCAGGTCAGTGTCTTTCATCCGAGTCGACACCCAAAGCGGGTGGCTCACCCTGCCACCGCCAACAGCGCCTCAAAGACTGCTTAATCAAACACAACGTCATCGCCGACCCATCCTGCTTCCTTTATGTCGACATGCGCACTTGCCCACTCTGTCGCAGCCCGCTCGCCAGCTGCGTCGACTGCGACGCCAACGTCGCTTGTTCCGAACCATCCTGTCCGGCCTCTTACCTCACGGATTGCGAATTCTGCTACCCCCATGCACGCATGGCCTGTCGCGCATGCCTCGCCGCCACTAGACCGATCCCTCCACTTATCCGTTGCCCACTGTGCCCAGACTATTGCTGCAGGGAAGACGTCTACTGGTGCGCCGGCATCGTCGTGGAACCCGCCACACACACCGCGGCCTTCTTCCACCTGTCCGAAACGTCCGACTGGGACTCCGAAACCATCCGGCGGTCCCATCCGCTCAAGCCCTCCCCATGCGGGCGCTGCTCCGACCACGAGTTGCTCCGGGGTTGGTTGACGTGCAGGAACATGCTCCCTCAACAAGAGCGTCACCGCTGTCCGTCCCAAACGCCGGGCATATCGCGCTTCGGCATCGAAGGTGCCTACTGTCTCGACTGCCTCAAGTCCAACCCGGGCATCTACTGCGCCGAGCGCACCTGCTGGGTCTGCAGCACGTGCCTCGAGGTCGGGAACAAGGCCATCGAATATCCCCACCTCATCATCTGTCCTCGATGCAACGTCAGCTACTGCACCAACCCGGATCGCGAGTGCGTAGAGCACATCACCATCTGTGCAGCTTGCAAGCGAGCCAGAGCGTGCGATGTCTGTCTAGACGAGCTGGTGGAAATCCCCGATGAGGCACTCTCCGAGACAGACCGCGCCGTGCTGGCGGACTTTGACGTCGAGTGCTACGGCTGCAACTCCTGGATGTGCCCGGGCTGCCGAACCGCCGAGAACATGCTGACCTGTTTTTTCTGCAAGGAGTGGTTTTGCGTCGGGTGCCTCACCGACGAGGAACACAACCTGATCGAAAGGTGTTCGTTCTGCGAGGGGTACGTCTGCGATGATTGTCGGACGGACCACGTGTACTGCCCGGGCTCTTCCACGGTATGCACGTCGATTTTGGGACTGGAAATCGGATCGTTAACGCTTTGTGCTTAGCCCGTTCCGCCGATTCAAAATCAAATAACACATCCCCAAGGTCAGACCATAGGTGGTCCATTTTTGTGATCGTCGCGGCTCTGTAGTCGATCATAATAGCGCAGACGCGAACCTGGAAGGTACTCGGGTGTCGGTATCGTGGACAAGGGACAACGTAGCGCGCTTTGATACCCTCGTTCCTCACGAACAACCGAGATAAAATAGGTGGGATTAGGAATGCATACTATTGCCAGGCGTAAATCTATACGATGTATGTCAGAAAAGAAAAGAAGCATTAAACCGATACTTTCCCCCAGAGTCCAGACTCCTAGATAGTCGCGTGTCCGTATGTACATAACGATATTCCAAACGTCCATAACCGTTCTTTTCACTCGGGCCGCACGTTCGTCTCTGGACTCGCCACATCGTCCGCTCTCGGAACGACCACGAACGCCGTCACCAGCGCCGAAACCGCCAACATCAACGAGCTTGCAGAGAGCACGGCGTTCCGCGCGGACGACACGCCCGTCATGAGCGACACCACGACGAACACGTTCAGGGGGACTCGGAACAGCGCCGATAGCTACACACAAATGCCCACAACGGGAGGACGTGAGCGGGCGGGGAAGCATCACGCAGCAAAACGCGGAGACGCACCGTAGCACGATGTTCGTTCGCGATCAGGCTCCCTCTCAACATGCCCTGAACGGGGTAATACATCCCGACGCATGCTTCGAAGGCACAGAATGCCCAAAAACGGACGCGCTCGCTTTCGGACCGTGTGCTGACCGCCAGCGCCAACGCACTCACGGCGCAGACGAGGCTACTTAGTTTGGCATGGAGGGTCAAGGAAGATTCGGTGTACGACCCGAGTGGTGGAGGTGGCGTATAGGAAGTGATGGCGGTGTACAGGAGCGAGCCGAGCATCATGGCGATCATGAACGACGAAAAGATGTACCCGAGGGGAAGAGCGACCGTCGGGAAGGAAAGAGACGCTTCTTGCAACGACGGCACCCAGACGAACACAAAGAGGTACATCGAGCCCTCAAAGCACGTCTGGGTCAAGCCGATCGCCAGTAAGATGGGATCTGCACGGACGCGTTACGATTGTCAGTTGATGACCTCATCGTAACGGCAATGCTCACCATCGCGCACGATCTTCCATGCTTGACCTAACCGCTTCAACTGGAATGGGTCGACGCCCCCGAGCGTCCTTCCCCCTCCTCCCCCATAATTCTCCGTCCACCTAGCTTTGATAACAAAATACGCGAGGATGAGTAGTCCTCCGCTTGCAATGAACGGCGATGCGAACGATTTCGTGGATGACACCAGTTGATTGCTGACCACGCCAGCACCGGTAGCGACAAACCCGTTTACGAGGGTCGCACGTCCAAAGATGGCCGATAGGTCGTTGGACGGCATCGTGAGAGAGTTGGCAGCAGAGACTAACCACGACTCGAAAGCGGAATAGAGGATGGAGGTGGATACCCCGGCGGTGAGACGTCCGAAAAAGAGAACGGGGAGGTAGGGTACGTTGATGCAGAGGCATGCAAAGGTGTAGGTGATGCAGAATACGAGACACAGCTTCTTACGGCCACTGTCAATTCATTTAGCCCCTGAGGGTTGTTCACACGTTGACACGTACTGTTGGTCCGCCCATACACCGACCAGTGGTGCAGTCAGACCTGCCGACATGAATCCGGTGACGAACAAGATAGCAACCATCCTTTCAGGCATCTCGTATTGCTCGCGATATAGGGAGTAAACGTATGGGCCTTGCAACCAGTCCGCACCTGCTCGCCGACACCATTGTGAGCTCGTTGTAGTATAGACTCCGAGACCTAACTTACCCATTACAATGGCATAGACGACAAGGTACTGCTGTGTCAAGTTGGCAAGTGCGTTCACGGGAACAATATTCCCGCCGTTCTCAAGACGTCCTGCATGGTAGTCTTTTGCCGATGCTTCTTTTGCCCGTTTGCGAGAAGATGCGTGGCGTTCAAGGAGGAGGAAGACCAGACACGAGGAGACGAGTAGGATCAGCTGAAGCTCATAGAAGGCGACCATCTGCGCTTGAGACACTGCTTGAAGCCGCCTCTCTAGGATGAACTCGACTTGCTACGCCTGATATCTCAGCGTGTCTCCCAAGCGAGGAAGATTTACAACGCTAAGCTCACCTTTGGTCGTATTCCTCGAATGTTCAAGTGTGAACGCGGACTCCGGAGCAAGTGAAAACCAGTAATGCTGCCGCGCTCACGGGTTAATTGAACTAAATAACGCTTGCACTAGTACTGAAGCCGTTCCAAGTCTAAACTGTCATTCCCACAACTCGAACTGACAGCGCGGATCCGGACACGGTTCGCGAGGGTGGGCTTGGGTGAGTCAACAGAAGTGGAGCCAGCCTTGCCATCCGCTGCCATTGATATTGAATCAATCAAATCAGCCGTCAATTCGGCGCCACCGGCAGCGGCTAGCCTTCCATTTCAAGGTATGTATGTAATTGAATTTCCAGGGAACTACGGTCTAGACTACGGAACCTCTTCCGCGATCCGAGGGGAGCCTAGTTTGGCGGTGTAGTACGACTCGACGAGATTGGCACGGCTAAGTATAAGACCAGTTTGAATCAGATGTCAAATGCACGACTCGAACTGGTTTAACTGCCAGCCATCTCGTCCCCAACATCTCTTTGGATTCCCAGCAGCCAATTCTCTCTTCCGAGTTAGACGGTGAGAATTGATGTGGATATCCGTGTGCGTGGTAATATGGTATAGGTAACAGAAGTTCCGATGGCAACAGGTCATGTCCCTCGGAGATTCTATGTCGCTGTTTTCAAGCACTGTACGGAAGACGCGACCGAACAACCGTGCCTCTGTGGTGGGACCCCGAACTCGCTCCCTCGAGATAACGTGACCGAAGGATATATGGGATCAAATCGAGATTGAATTGCGATAGAAACAGTATTTTGGTATGTACTTGACAACGGATCCTATCCTACAACATGACCAGGAGACGAATCTAAATCAAGTCCGAAATGGGAAGTGTTATAAGATACAACAGACAGCCTTGAACGATGGATGGATACAGCACAGCCGGGCAACTCGAAAGCCCACGATGATAGCAATGTGCGAGAAAGTCCACAGCGATACAGATGAAAGCAATCGACCGAAAGTAAATGGAAATATCGGATGACCGTCCGTGAAGTCCGAGTAGGTTGACAGGCGCGATTAGCGCTGTAATAGATGAAAAATAGGATAGATGGGACAGCAACCTGAGGGCCGTCGAGGTTCCAATTGATAGAACCTCATGCCGATCATGAATCATGATCTAGCAGACAAGGGCAAAGTGGGATGTCAGGGGCGAAGTATTTACGCCCCCGGCACGAAGCGCACTTCCCACCGATCCTGCCCGTCTCTGGACCTAGACAATCCTGAAAACAGGACGTTTGGTCCGAGGAAATCAATCCTCTTCACGCCCTGCGCAAATTCGCGCGGGTCAGCGTATGTCCGAGCTCTGAAGTACTCAGAGGCAGCAGGAAAGAAACTGACCATACTGCCCATTTCTGTCTGAGACACGCTGCGGTCGAGGACATCGCGAATGCGTTTAAGCACGTTGAGCACGCTCACGCCGCTTGGATTCCGCACTTCGATCGTTGACCATAGTGGGAGGGACGGGACAGTGAGGACGAGACATGTGCAGGCTGGGTGTACAGCGGGGGCATCTAGCAGGTTGGGTGGGCAACCTGGTTGAAGACGAATATATTGAACGTCTCTAGTTACGTTATAATACAATGGAGGAACGCCCGACCATGAGAGGAGGGGATTGAGAGAAAGGATATGGGAGGAACCCCCATACAGGAAATAACCTGGAGGCGGGGTAAGCAACGTCATGGGTGATAAGGGATGATCATACTTTGAGAACTCGAGGCATGATGCGAGGTCGAGTTGGGGTGTGGTAAGGACACAGTATGAAGGTGTGGGGCACCGGGCATGGGGCCGGGCGAGGAGGACGGGTAGGATGGGGCCGGATGGGAGCTCGGTCCGGATGTCCATGACTTATAGCTGGGATGCATCGAGGAGAGAGATGAATGTGAGGCGGCGGGTGTTTGGTGACTCGATGGCGGCATGCGGCGGGGATCTTATACCCGCCAGGGGGTGAGTTCGGCAACTCACATCAATCGTGCGTGTGACCGACAATATGACCGAAAGAGTGAAACGGCGGGAATGCGCACATCGGGTGACATGGCGAACAACAACTACCCCTGTCGGGGGTTCTAAACCAGGAAGTGGCGTCGGGGGGCGCGCACCTAAAAAGGAAAACGGCGGGAATATTGCGCTGATGGCGGGACACAGGAAGTGTCGGGAGAAGCATGATACCCATCGATGGCTTATCGCTGTCAACAACGACGCCCACACACTGTCGCACGTTTCTCACAGTATCGAGCATGCCTTGACCCGTGATTGATTGATCTCTGAACCTGCTGTGCATCGTGTCACGAGCCGGTGAGCGCACGTTCCTTCCGTGTGCACAACTAATCCTCTTCACTCCATCGTTTTCCCGGCACTTTCCCCATCTCCGTATCCGTTTCCGCAGCACTGCGTGGATACCTTCCCTACTCTCCGATTCCAACGCCGCAAGTGGGCGCGGTACTCCGCATTTTCCGACTCTTGACGCCTCACACACATCAAGCAGCACCAAGCGCTGAGCTTCGAACCAATCTCCATTTTAAGACTTCCCTTGTACTTCCACAGAGGCGAAGATAAGTGGTTCGTGTATTATTTTATCATTTGGTATGCACGTTCCTTAACGAAGCTATCCAACACAAAATTGCAACGTGCGGCATGGCACACCCTCTGTAGTACGTCCCATTCGCATCCTTCAGTCCAGCACTCTACTCAATCGTGTATGTTCGCTTTATTGCACACAAAAGTGTCGGCCAAGGGTTGCCAGTCCTTACATCATTACGCAAAAACTGGGTGAGCCTTCGGAACTGATGGTTCTTCCGTGAGGCAGGCACGATTTTTGGACGGCGACAGGAAACACTTGGACACACGTCGCCACAGTGGCGGGCCTCATGTAACTCTGTATTTACTGGCATTGAAACACTGGTTGACGAAAGTTGCGCAGCTCGATTCAGGTTTGGATAATTTCAGAGATCGCCCAGAACCAGCTACACTGCTCGAGGAGATTTTTGCACGCCTGCTATGCCTGGAACACCTCACTGTTCGTGCACGTTTCCCTACAGGTTCAAACATGCAGTATTATCGGGCGAGGGACGCCGGGACCAGGAAGGATGTGGTCACAATACGAGCTCAAGAGGAGAGTTGGGTCAGGGTCTGGCAAACGGATAACGTCGAAAGTCTCGCAGGCAAGGAATCCCTTTGTCAGGAATCGAGCTTTCCTCAGGTATGTGATGTGACTCGTACTTATGACGTCGTCTGATTACCTTTGGTGAAGCGACAAGGCAGGGCTATTATTAGCTCCCTGTGACGTCTTGGGTCGCTGTTCCGATCATTTCCGTGGATATCAAGTCCTCATCTGAGACGGACGTCATTTGTGACGGGAGGTCTCAGGACTAATGGGAAAGATGGTGACACGAGGAGATTGGATCTCAATCACTGGAGCCATGAACGTTTCATGCGGGGTAATCTCTATTTTTGGAGGGCACGGCTAACTCAGAATAGTCCATTTGCTACCAGGAATAGGACTTGGTTGGCCTCCTCCAAGAAATAACTTGAAGAAGATTTTGGGAAATACTTCAGTGGAGTAGAGCTCGGCTGTTATGCTGTCATGAACGCTTATGAATTCTTTGTAGTTGCGAAAACTTTCATGACGTGAATGGTCGTCTTGTGTAATATCCCACTTATCTCCACGCTTCACAGTGAGATGTCCCGGACATTTCCCATCTTTCTCTCTGAGATGTCAAGGCTCTCCGCAACTCGGTATAAATACACCCCGGTCACTGATTACGGCGTTCGTCCTGATGGTCATCCGCTGTCAGTGTGCGAGGTCACCTCCTTCAAGAATGCGAACGATATAATTTACGCATTACTCCAGGGTACGCGCATGCAATACATTGTACCAAAGAACAGGAGACGACTACTCCACTCTTCATCGTGGTCATAGACCTTTGGTCGGATCTGATCATGGAACACTACTTGTTCATTGCAAAGTCGCCAGAAGGACGGGTGGCACATGGGCTTGAAACGGGCGAGGCACCCTGAGTCGTAGGTAAAGGAAATGATCTCCAACGCTCCGACGTAGGCCGCACCGAGCAGACTATCGGTGACGCGCCTGTGCCACACTGCACGTCTACGTGTGCACCGGGAGGTGACTGCCCGCCTCGAGGCCACCACGAGGGGATGACCAAGTTGCTTTGCAGTGTATGCCAGCCAAATTATTCAACTCGCCGACATACGTCACTCCGAACATGGACGCGTCACCGGCACCGCCATATGACCCTCGGCCGTATGCGGACCGCTGCCCGAAGGGAGTCGGTACCCGAACTGGTGCCACCACGCGCAATTTCTTTGAACACGCTCCTCGGATCGATCAAACCATATCATCCCGATTGGTGCATCCGAGCGATATTTTAGTCATGGTACAGTCGAAGTCGGACGGGCGATCATTCGAAACGAGTTGCTTTGCTGATTGAACTCGGGCTCGGACTCACTACACGGCACAGTCTGCCCTGGTCATGTTCTGGATCAATACGTAGAACTCGCACGGGGGTGGTCCAAGGTAAGCGGATCTATTGGCTGTCCCTATCTCTCTCTGATCATTATCGATCGTCCCAGCAGTCCATACGCGAATAGGATGTATGCCGGCGTAACTCGGGTTCACCACGACGCGTCCATGACCAGTCACGCAAATTGACACTCCAGGTCTTGACACCGACGTCACGATCTGTTAGTACCAATCCCTACCGCCACGGATCATAAGAAAACACGAGCGTCGTTCAACATTGACAAAAATGACCTATTCCGAGCCCGACGAAGAAGACACGGATTTGCTACCGAATGACATTAAAAGTGGACGAAGTGCGAATATGCGTCTTCTCCCCCATGTACAATGTAATGTGTAGTAAATCGATGAAATGAAAATCAAACGAGGCGTCACCTGTAATATGAGAGCGGAGACCTCATGTGTAACATGAAAGCACGAGGAAAGGAGAGAAAACACAACACGAAAAGCAATGCGAGGCGAAGTGCTGTGTTAGTCGGATACCGACCCCTTCTGGCGTGCGTCGAGCAGTTTACAGAGCGAGCACGTTCGGCTCCACTTCAGCCAGTTTGCCAGACATTTCCCCTGAGATCTAGTAAACAAGATCAGCGTCGAAAACAACATCACGGAAAAACAATGATAACGACACGCACGCGTGTTGATAGGTGGCGCCCAAGATAACCACATCGCCAGCTTTGAGTTGCGTCATCCAAATCGTACGTTTCCCCGCCGTCACGTCCAACAAGGACATCTTCAACTTGGCGCGTGTGTCCTTCGTCATACACCTCTGCGTGAGCTCGACGTTGCCAACGAGATACAACGGTTCAGCGGCTCTAAGTCTGCACCGCC
>JBBPMU010000724.1:0-14916 GCA_038090475.1 Wakefieldia striispora | reverse complement strand
ATCATGAGTAAGAAGAAATGAGTAAACGCACTGCTCTCTATGGCGCGTGCCTTCCGATACGATCACGATCGGGTAACATCGTAAGGAGAAATGACTAAGATGAGAAATCGTCAATATGTCCAAAAGAAGCAAAGGGTTATTCCCAAACAGATGCCGCCGGGATGAAGTCTGAAGTCTCGACCGACGGCAATCGGCAAGTGCCGCAGAATGGTCACGTGTGACAGATCACGTGACAGAAGGAAATTATACTGTCATAGGAGCGTACCAAAAGATAGACATCAGGTGACATCAAGTCACGTGATCTTTGAAGTACAGGTAGACGGCGTTCTTCAATCGGATTGCCGCAAGAAAGGGGTTTCTACGTAAAAGTTTTAAAAGAGTCAGTAAAAGTGTAGCGTCTTTCGAGGAATAAAATATGGGGTTCGTAACACCTTGACACAAAGTCAAAGGCCTTGTTCAGACACAAAGTCCGAACGCACATGTCAATGAGTGGAAAGGAGAAAGCACTGTTTATCCTCCGGCTACGAGTGTATGAGTAGGAAAGATGTTACCCAGTAGCCCCTCAGAATATCCTAAGGGGGTCCAGCCTAAAAGAAAAACACCTGGGTGATGTAATTCCAAATAGCAAAGACTGGGGTTTCCAGTCGATGCGTCTACTACTTAAATACATGGGTGCATTGCACATGGACCAACTATCGTAAAAGGAAAGATGCTAAATAAGGAGAATCGTACCATCAGCTGTATCATCGGACCGGTATCCTATCTGTGAGGGTCATCCGCCATTTGCTGGACGGGGATCAAAGAGAAGAGAAGAAAAACAGAAATGAAGAGGAAATGTGTCCATGGAGATATAAGATCCCCAAATCTCGTGAGAAGGTCAATAAGTCTAAAACGGGTTATTCCCAAAGAGATGGCCGCCGGGAATAAGTCTGAAAGATCGACCAATGGCACATCAGCAAGTGCCACAAAGTGGTCACGTGCAACAGATCATGTGACGAAGGAAATTATACTGTTGCAGGAGCGTACCAAAAGTGAAACATCAGGTGACTTTGAGTCACGTGATCGGTGAAGTACATGTAGATGGCTTTCTTTGAGGATCACCGCAAGAAAGATGAGGTCCTAAGTAAAAGTTTAAAAAGTGTCAATAAAAGAGAGCATCTTTCAGGAATAAAATATGGTTTCATAACATGACATGTCTTGTTGATTCCCTTATTTGCATCGTCCCCTTTATGGTAACCCCCCTAGTATATAAAGGGTTGACTTGTAGTAGATAGCTCTTCAGCTAATTGTTATGATTTCATCATTCTCAATCAAACTTTTTACTTAACGAACAACTTCACTATGCTCAGTCCTTGAAGACGAGCACCAACCTGTCATTCATGTCATGTGACTCTTTCACACGATCACGTGACGTCCCCTTTTTGGTACACAGTATAATATTCCTTCTGTCACATGATCTGACACATGTGACCACCCTGGCACTTGCCGATTGGCTGATACGTTATCTTCTGCTCTTCTTTTGCCATTGGCCCGGCACTCTCCTTACCTTCTTTTCCCATTGACTCATAGACACTTATCTGAAGATACGCAATCTTTGCATTGTACAATTCCTTTATTCTTTTCTCATTGGACGATACGATACGCACAGCCTGGTCCGTGCACGATACCCTACTGTATATAAACCCATGTACATAGTCGACTGGTTCTCCAGTCTTATCTACTTGATTCTACTTCCAAGGGTAGGATTTAAGGATAACTCCTTCGCCTCACTTGGACCCCTACTATCATCAACTCCCCACCAACGCTCTCTCAATTGCCTCCAGTCAAACAATACGCCCTTTCTCTTTCTTTTTGTTTTGTTTGAGTGCTACTTCATATCACTAATTCTATGCATTTCTGCCTGCAAAGTCTTTGCTCCTGAAGAAGGTCACTCAACTTACCTCCAGCGCTAAGCCCTTCCAGTTCTCTGTTCTCTTGTGCTTACAGGGCTTCTCTCTTATGAGTGATAGCCAATACTGTTATGCAGGTGTGGAACAAAGACTTCACTTGTGGTCCTTTCGTACTCATGGTGTCAGCAACGACCAGGAGCAGAGTATTGGCTATCGCTCATGAGAGAGAAGCCCTGTAAGTAGTGAGAGACAGAGAACTGGAAGGGGTTAGTGCAGGAGGTAAGTCAAGTGACCTTCTTCAGGAGTGAAGACTTTGCAGGCAGAAATGTGTAGAATTAGCTGAGGAGCTATCTACTACAAGTCAACCCTTTATATACTACAGGGGTTACCATAAAGAGGCGATGCATAAAAGGAAATCAACAAGGTGCATTGTGTCACATGTATCATAAAAGGAAATCAACAAACAACACATAAAAGGAAATGCACACATAAAAAGGAAATGCAGAGTCCCATGTCCAAGAAAGGAATTGGAGTCCAATGTCCAAAAGGGGAAGCAGAGTTCCACTAAGGAGTAAAAGGAAATGGGATAAATGGGACTTCCTGGTAGGAACGAGTCAGAAGTCTGGGGGCATCCATAAATGTGGGAAATGCCAAGTTCCCGTGTGAAGTCTGAAGGAGTGATCTAAAAGTCATGGATAATTGGATTATATTGACCCACATCGATGATCTCTCAAGTAAGGTCTCTATAAGCCATGGAAGAAATGTCAAACCAAGTGCAATCATAATGATGAGTAGGAAAGAAAAACATATCCATGTCCATGTCATCATCACCAAAGAGTTGTCTCCAAATGATTTCGATGTCGTGTTCTCAGGTATCTTCGAAATCCGTAACAAATACTCTGCTCCTAGTCATCGCTGACACTATGAGTATTGTTATGATTCTATCATCCTTCATTGAACTTTTTACTTAACAAACCACTTCACTATGCTCAGCCCTTGAAGGCGAGCACCAACATGTATTTCATGTCACATGACTCTTTCACACGATCATGTGACATTCCTCTTTTGGTATGCTCCTATGTTAGTATAATATTCCTTCTGTCATGTGATCTGACACACGTGACCACCCTGGCACTTGCCGATTGGCTGATATGTTATCTTCTGCTCTTCTTATGCCATTGGCCTGGCAACCTCCTTACTTCCTTTTCCCATTGACTCATAGACGCTTACTTGAAGATATGTGATCATCGCATCATACGATTCCTTATCCCTTTTTCTCATTGGATGATACGATACGCACAGCCTCGTCTGTGCATGATTCACTACAGTATATAAACCCATGTACATAGTCGACTGATTCCCCAGTCTTATCTACTTGATTCTACTTCCAAGGGTAGGATTTAAGGTTAACTCCCTTGCCTCACTTGGACCCCTACCATCATCAACATTTCCCAAACTGCCTTTGATTCTTTGCGAAACATACGATATGCTCCTCTCTTTTTCTCTTTTGTTTTGTTTGAGTGCTACTCCATATCAAGTATGAAAGGATCACAAGTGAAGTCTTTGTTCTGCACCCACATAACAAAAGAATTAGCTCATCTCTTGATCCCTGCTACTATGCACAGGATCTGACCCACTTCACACCATGTATTGAGCTCCTCCTGCTGAGGACTCATCTGACAATGAATGACTCCCTGCTGCTTCCCCCTATTTGAACCCCTACCAGTCTGCAAGACCTTCTGGAGCTACCACCCTGTGTTCTCCTACTCAAACCAGACAACGAGTAGCCAGATCCTCTCAAGTTCCATCCCCCAATACTAGACAAGGACCTCTTTTGAATATTACCCCTTCCTACATGCCCATCCCTTCCCCTCTAGGCTCCACCCCCATGCTTTCCCCCCTTCAGTTCCAATCCACCCTTCCATCATCCCAGCACACCCCGACCACCCGTTCTCCATCCCCCACCCCCAGTACTAGCAGCATGTCAAACCCCACCCAAGATGAATTAAAGGCTGCTTGCCCAGAACCCTTCTCTGGCAAGAGTGAAGACACCTCCCATTGGCTGTTGGCAATGAAAGCTTACTTCACCATTAATGACACCAAGTATACCGACAAGAAGATCATCATTACCCTCCTGAATCGGATGAACTATGGGAGAGGGGCAACCTTCTCCAAAGCATGGCTCACAAAGGTCATGACCACTCCCATTACCTCCTGGACTGATACCCTCACTGAACTTGAGAAAGACTTCCACACCATCTTTATACCCCCTGGCCTCAAAGACATGGCATGCATGACCCTCCACAACATCCATATGGAAGGGAAGCCTTTTAATGGCAACTTCGATGCCTTCCGAAGCACCTTCCAGCTTGAAGCCTCCAGGAGCGACATCACCTATTGAGAGATGAGATCTTGGATATGATCTCATATTGGACTTATGATGTTTCTAACTTCAGACTTCATCATTCATACGTCATATGATCCAGATCACTCTAGACTCAGATCTAGATTGATACCAGTTCTAGAATGGTTCTAGAACTGAGGTGAGTCACTATCATATTATTCATTTCAGATGATAGTGAGATATGTAAGAGTCCTTTATGCTATTGGATGATAAGGATATGTATTACACATATGATACGATACAATCATATCTTTAGTCATTTCTCATGACTCATCCTTATCTCTTATTGTTCTTATCCTCTCATTCTTATTGGTAGATAAGAACCTCACATATGTATGTATATAAGAGGGGACTCATACGATGATTCCCCTCAACCAGTCAATTGACTTTCATGTCCTTGACTCATCCATTTGCCTTCACCTTGATCCATATTCCTTGATCTTAGAACAGTGAGTTATTCTCCTCACAGTTCACCATAACCTCTGCCTTGACTCTTGCTCGGACCTTCCATCCTTGCATCATAGTCGAACCTCATTCCTCAGACGAGAGATCAGAGAGTAGGGTAGCTCCTACATATCTCTTTAGGTTATGAGCCCTGGTTGATCACCAGCCTTGACATCTTTTATCACGCACTTATCTCCCTTCATCACGCCTTTGATCATGCCAATCTTGGAACCTTATGAGGTTTACTGGTTCACTTGCCTACTGTCATTGATCCTCCAAGTCATGACCATACTGGCAGCACATGAGGTCACTCAGATGTTTGTGAACATCTTCATTTTATCTTTCACAGATGATTATCTCCTTTACCATCTTACGCACACAGAGCCCTTTGGTCAATTCACTCTTTTCTTTGTCTATCGCATTGACATGTGTATCTGGTTACTGAATGTCTCTTTGACCAGAATACCAGTTGACCAGGTACAAGAAGTTTCCCTTGCACCAAGGGAGAATCCTAGTCCTATACCTATCCAGAATCATCCATCCACTCATCCTGGAAGTCAACAACATTCTTCACCTCAGGATATGAGTGACCCACCTTCACTTTCCCCTAGACATCCACTCCATACAGGTTCATGTGACTTCCAACTTCCGTGTCCTATTTGTCATCATCCCTGCCAACAACAGGAGGTTTGTTATGGTGAACATCCTGATTCTCAGTGGCGACACCACCATGTTTATAGGGATGGTGCATGTTTCCATCACGAGCGCAGAGACTTTGCCTTTGATGATCACCCAATAGCCCCTGGTTACCCAGGATACCTCTCAGTCACTCCACAACTGCGACAAGCCTTTGCTAGAGAGAGACGCTTGTGCAATCCAGAGCACTTGCGTAGACTTGCAGCTGCAGTCAACCATTGTTGAACACCAACCCCTCCACCTGCATACAACCCTCGAAATGGAATGCACATCATCACCAGAAATGAACTTGTCCTTGAATGCCCCTTGAACCCTTCCCCTCCTCAATCAACAAATGTCGAACAATCAGAGGACTCTCATCCAATCCATAGTGAGGAATAACACCCTGTCTCTCCCAGGTCTCTCCATCGACAGATTACAGACCGCATTGCCATGGAGACTCAAGACATACGAGTTACAGATAATGGGGATGGAACATCAACAGTGTTTTGTCTGGGTCCATATGGACTCCCATGAGCAACCTGGAGACAGGATAGCGATCTTTCAGACACCTTGCCCCCTCAGGGATGAGATCCCAAACCAGCTGATGAATGACTCAGATCTCCTTCTGATGTTTTTTGGATCAGATTGCACACCCTACTGGAATCAAGACTTTCCACCAGTAGAGAGGTTGGTTCAACTGTTTAAACTGCAAACTGCAGAGACCAACACTCTAGACACATCAATCCTACCATGTTCATCATACTTCCCATCAGAGTCTCTTTCTTCTATTTATACAGGTGCTGGATGGTCTTTCCCATCCAAGACATACGACTCTACACCACCTGCTCTGATGCATGATTATGGTTTCAAGATTTATTGGAAAGATATGTTCTCTGACTTTCATCAGGGAAATTTTAAGGGAATGATAATCAATGATAATGGTAGATAATGGATTATATGGAATTATAATCCATTATATACCCCCCTTTGAGGATTATATAGGATTATAATCTCTTCAAAATTTCCCTGATGTTACCTTTTCTCAATGGATTGATGATTGGAGATGAGGAGAAAACTCTGTTTGAGATGACTTTGTGGACTCCATATGCAACCCAACATCAATGTCGACCCTCTATCTTGGCACAACATCCATTGCTTCAATAACCCTCCAGCTCCTCCACTTAGAAAATTTCATCATGCCATTGATGCTAGACTTTGATGAGAGTGGAAGAAGGACAAGAGTAACTCTCAAGCCATCTGTGCCCAAAGAGTACTCAAGTCTAAATGGGCTGATGACCCAAAGGTTTGAGCATGATGTCTTGAACTCATGAAGGGACAGAAGCAGGACCAAGTTAGATGAATGTCAGGGTCTATATCGTTACAGATGACAAGGTTGCTGTATAGGGAAAAGAAAGCTTAGGATGGAGATTTATATGGACTTATTTCTTGGAAAAAGTATTTCTTGGACGATTGGATTTGACCAATAAAGGCCTGTTCTATTTGCTAAGCGATCGATAGAACTAATTGAGTTCCAACAGAATGTCTTTCTCAGAAGCATCTGAAATCAAGCTTGAATCCTCTCTCCTCACCAAGATCCCTGAACTAACAGGACAAGCTACCTACTATGCTTGGGCCAGGAGAATAGAAGCTCTTTTCAGATTGAAATGAGACAGAAAGTCAAAGGTTGAATCAGGAAACCTCAAAGGTGAAGTCTTCACTCTTCAAGGCAGTATCAATCCAGAGGAAAGAGAAAAGAGTGGATGAGTGGTAAGGTTTACCCAGTATGCCCCTCAGAATGTCCTAAGGGGGTCCAGTCTAGAAGAATACACCTGGGCGATGATATTCCAAATAGCTAAGACTGGGGAACCAGTCTGTTACAAAGTATTCTACTTAAATAGTGTCTGGCGATGAGTGTGCACAGACCATCTACCATAGTAGGGAATTCCATAAGTAGTATCTCATGATAAGGTGCAAGTCTCATAAATTGAAAAAGGAAATAGAAGTCTGATGGAAATGTACAATGAGTAAAAGGAAATGATAAACTGCACTGCTCTCTGTGGTGTGTGCCTTCCAATATGATCATGATCGGGTAACTGTGTAATCAGGAATGACAAAGAGATAAGAAAGTCAATAAGTCCAAAAAGGGGTTATTCCTGAAGAGACGGCCACTGGGAGGAAGTCTGAAAGATCACCGATGGCCAATCAGCAAGTGCCGCAAAGTGGTCATGTGCAACAGATCACATGACAGAAGGAAATTATACTATTGTAGGAGCATATCAAAAGATAGATGTCACATGATTGATGAAGTACATGTAGACAGCTCTCTTCAAGGATCACCACAAGAAAGGTTGGGTCCTAAGTAAAAGTTTGAAAAATAATTAGAAATAGTTCGTTTGTCAGAGATAAAATATGGGGCTTTATAACACAGATCGCTGGACCTTTCTGGTTTTACTGTATTACAGATGTATCTGATATTGCTTCCACCCTAGAAATAGGAGCAACCAATATAAACACTTGGAAGAAGATGGATTGCAAAGCACTCTCCTACCTTGTTTTTACCTCCGTGCAGAATCTTGCCAATGAAGCCGGAGAAGAGCACTGTTCTGAGAGAGTTGTGACTAAGGAAACAGAAGACAGCAAGGATGAAGAATCCAAGCATGTCTATTACTCCCTTACCCTCGACTACTGGGAACAAATGAAGAAGAACTTCACTGATAGAGGAATCGCAGGGCAGTTTTTAGCCTTTACTAAAATTCTTTGCACCAAAATCTGCGAAAGAACTGCCAGCAATGACATTGCGAAGATCAAACTTCATTTCCAGGAGATGGTGAATTCAGGCTCCAGTTTTTCTGAGAATCACAAAGCCATGCTTCTCATGGCCCAACTCTCTGATACCTTTGACAATCTCTGTTCCACCCTTATACAGACAGTCGATACCTCCAACTTTGATGTCAAGACAGTCACAGCTGCTATCCTACAAGAATGCGACATTCGTGCTGGAAATTCCCAACCTTTAGCTTCCCGCATCACTGAGGTAGACCTCATCTTCCTCCCATACCAATGTTATTCGGAATGGTCCACCAAAGAAACCATGGAAGAAACAATCTCCATGAGACCAACCATCCGAAGGATCTTCTCCACAAAAACAGAAGAATCCAACTAAAACAAACAAGAAACAATAGTACAAAAAGAGGAAAGAAGACAAGAAGCAAAAGAAAGGAAAGGGAAAGGCCACTGAAGTCATTGCAAACACTATGATCACAGAACCAACCTATACATCTATCGAAGAACAAGCTTTCTATGGACACATCGAAAATGATTTCGATACCACTCTCCTTAATAGGATGAGTGAGACCCCCCATAATGATTTCATCAAAACAATCCCCAATGAAGTAGACTTTGATTTGGACATTGCCAAGCATGGTTGGGATGGTCCTTCTGACCCGATGGACATATCTCCAGACACACAGCCCTTTCTCAGATGCAGGAATTCCTTTTCTATCTGAGGAATCACCTGCAGACCCCACTCTTACAGGTAGAAAGGCAACCAGAAAGAGACAACAGATGAAGAAGACCACCTTCACTGTTGGAGGTCTCATAATGGATAAAGCTCTTCCTGGCATTCCTGCCTCAGAGCTTCCACTTCCTAAAGAAGTGAGCTCCACTTGGGATTTTTATCACCCCATTAACTTGGCTAGACAACACATGAAACACTATGTAACCCGTATGCAGTCATGTACACCTCCACCACAGAGAGAAGTTACTGTGTTCCCAACTGATGAATCTAATCTCTCTTCTTTGCTGTATACTGTCAGAACCTCTACACACCAAACTAGAGACTGCTGGATGATCGATAGTGGTTGCACAGACCACATTTCACCTTACTTGGATGATTTTGCTCATCTAGGAACCTGAACCAGATCAGCAACTGTTGCCAATGGATCCACTACTTCATTGTATGGACCAGGCACCATCATTATCCGTCCAAACAATCTACCACCCTTCCCTCTCCATGATGTTTGGTATGCACCTCATGCCACACACAGACTTCTGTCTGTACCAACGTTAACATCATGTGGATATACATAAATGTAATGTTGAGGGCGACAAAACTGTAATTTTGAACACTGATGATTCTCTGGTAATACAGGCCACTGCTTTATTTCCAGAGAACAATCTCCACTGGTTTCAGTCATCTCAGATTACTCCAGGGCAGATTGCATCGTTTATGGGCAACAATTCTTTTTCAATATGGCATCTCTGCATGGGACACTGCTCAAAGAACCTCTTCAACACCTTCATTCCCATTCTTCTGGTGCTCCCACCATTATCCTCCCATCATCCAATACTCCCTGCAAAGGTTGTGCAGAAGGAAAGATGACAGATCGGTCATTTGGATCATCTTCAAAGCATTCTGCTTGTCCTCTCACACTTCTTCACACAGACCTTATGGGACCCTTTCCTACTGAATCTAGATTCCGGAAATGATATGTCCTTACTTGCATCGATGACTACTCTGGCTTTGCCACTTTAGCTTTCCTCTGGGAGAAATCCCAAACTTTACAACATATCAAGGCAATTTTTACTTTTCTCAAGACTCAAGTTGATCTTCGCATCCAATCTGTATGTTCAGACCAAGGAGGAGAATACATGTCGAACGACATCCAAATGTTCTTCACTTCCAGAGGCATCAAACACCAGACCTCTGTCCCTCACACACCTGAACAAAATGGATGTGCTGAAAGATTCAATCACACCTTGATGGAGAAAGCACAAGCCATGAGGCTTCATACCTGTCTACCTAGGATCTTCTGGCAAGACGCCCTAGAGACCACACTACATGTGTACAACAGACAACCCATGAGATGACTCTCCTGGAGAACACCTTATGTGTTATAAAACCATATTTTATCCTTGAAAGATGCTACTCTTTATCTGACACTTTTCAAACTTTTATTTAGAACTCCACCTTTCTTGCGGCGATCCTTGAAGAAAGCCATGTACATGTATTTCGAAGATCACGTGACTTGATGTCACCTGATGTCTATCTTCTGGTACGCTCCTGCGACAGTATAATTTCCTTCATCACGTGATCTGTCGCACATGACCACTTTGCAGCACTTGCCAATTGGGCTGTCGGTCAAGACTTCAGACTTATTCCCGGCAGCCATCTCTTTGGGAATAACCTGTTTTGGACTTATTAACTTTCTCTCGAGATTTGGAGATCTCTTATCTCCATGGACACGTTTCCTTTTCTTCTCTTCTCTTTGATCCCTGTCCAGCGAATGGTGGATAACCCTCAGATAGGATACCGGTCCGATGATATGGCCGATGGTATGATTCTCCATATTTAGTATTTTCCCTTTTACAATAGATGGTCTGTGTGCAGTGCGCCCATGTATATAAGTAGTAGATGCATTGACTGGTAACCCCAGTCTTTGCTATTTGGAATTTACTCCCCAGGGTATTTTCTTTTAGGTGAGACCTCCTTAGGAATTCAGAGGAGTCTACTGGGAAACTCTTCTCATCTACTCATACACTCGTAGCCGGAGTATAACTGGCGCTTTCTCTTTTCCACTCTTTGTCTTTGTTTACACTTGAGACTCTGTGTCTGAGTAAAACCTCAGACTTTGCATTGAGGTAGGATCCTTGACTTTGCGTCAGGATCGCTTGTCCAATCCCCATTGAAGGAAGACTTCATCTTTGAGGTTTGAGATTCAACCTTTGACTTTCCGTCTTGTTTCATTATGAAGCCATGTATAACTCAATCCCAGATGTTTCCTATTTTAGAATCTTTGGTTCGAAAGCATACGTCTTTGTACCACCAGAACAAAGACAGGATAAACTCTGCAAAAGTGGAAGAGATGATCTTCATTGGATATGAACCTAACACTAAAGGTTGGAGATTCTGGTCAACACCAAGACATAGAGCCGTAGTCACAACACAAGTGACTTTTGACAAAGAAAACTTCCCATACTGTTCAAAAGCTGACAAAAACAAACCTTTCCTGATTCACAAAGATACTCCAGCAAGTGTCTCTGATACAGAAGAACAGACTACTGAGACTTTGCAACCCTCAGCTAGATGCAACACTGTTCTTATTATCCCACCAGGAAGAGAAAGTCCACAAACGAGGATGAGATCATCCACTACTCCTTCAATCAAGGAAGAATCATCATGGGATCTTGGACTTCCATCGATCTTTGATCCTGTTGATCCTGATAGACCAGAAGACGATTACAATAATCCTCCTTCTTGACATCCTATCTCTCCACTCTTCTTTCCAGATAGTTCTCCTGAAGTTCTAGCACCACAAGAAGAAGAAGAACCCATTCATCATGAATCGCCCCTATCTCCATTATCACCGTTATCTCCTTCACCTCAACCAATAAAGAGAGAAGCAACACCTATCAGTCATCGCTTTCAAAATCAAGGAGGACAATGGAGAGACTATGATGATATGCCTCAACACAAATGAAAGAAAACCACTTTCAGAGACATATGGGATCTACCTTCTGCTGGACCTTCAAATTGGTTTCTGCCTCAACAAAGGCAAGAACCTCTCGTCGAATTTCATCAAGCTCCACACCAGGACAGATGAACAAATCTCCAGAGAGAAACCTTCTGAAGACAGACTACACAAGTACATCAACCTTATATTCTCCCTGATAATGCTTATGGCACTCAACCACCTGTCGAGATTGAGAGAGAAATCCAGCTTGGAAGAGAACCAATTCAGGAAGAACCTTCTACCACTGTTGAACAAGATGAGAACATGGAAAAACCTTTTTCCAACAAGTGGATATGTCACATGCTATCTCAAGCTGTGATGACTATACCAAAGCAGTATAGAGATGTCCAGAAACTTCCAAAGGACGATCAATTGCAATGGCAAACCACCATGGAAGATGAATACAAATCTCTTATTGAGAGAAATGTATGGACTTTAACAGACCTTCCCAAGGGACACATACCAATCAAAGGGAGATGGGTGTTATGATTCCATCATTCTTTATCAAACTTTTTACTTAACAAACCACTTTGCTATGCTCAGCCCTCAAACATCAGGGAAATTTTGAAGAGATTATAATCCTATATAATCCATTATCTACCATTATCATTATTACAGTATCATTCCCTTAAAATTTCCCTGATGAAGGCAAGCACCAACATGTACTTCGTGTCATGTGACATTCTCCTTTTGGTACACTCCTATGTCAGTATAAACTTCCTTCAGTCATGTGACCTGACACACGTGACCACTCTGGCACTTGCCGATTGGCCAATACCTTATCTTCCGCTCTTCTTTTGCCATTGGCCCAGCAACCTCCTTATCTTCTTTTCCCATTGACTCATAGACGCTTACTTGAAGATACACGATCCTCGCATCGTATGATTCCTTTACTCTTTTTCTCATTGGACAATTACGATTCGCACTGCTTGGTCCGTGTACGATATTTAGACATATATAAACCCATGTACTTAGTCGACTGGTTTCCCCAGTCTTATCTACTTGTTCATACTTCCAAGGGTGTGAATTAAGGATAGCTCTTCTCCTCACTTGGGCCCTACCATCATTCCTCCCTTACACAACTTCCTGAAGACTCTCCTCACCGCATTCCTTGCTGGGTTTCCCCTAGAACCTGCCACATTAAGTCTCCTTTCTTCCTCTTTTGGTTGTTTGAGTGTCGCTGCACAACACTTAGATAAGACTACACTATGAGAGGCAGAAAACAGTGTTTCAAATGAGGACTTTGCGTCCCTTCACGTTTCTAACTTTGTGTTGAAATGAGTTTCTGTAGACTTTAAGTCACAGAAACAAACACACATGCGCATGTCCGCTTGACGTTACCCCGCCACACCTGCCCCTCATATGAAAGTACGTTTTGCATTCAACAAACAATTTTCCACACGACCCTACCTCTGAGGTCGCTCCTCTTTAAAGAAGGTTCACTGAGGGACTCCCCTCACGTTAGCCCAGAGGTCCACTCAGACGGGCCAGTAAGTGACCATGTTGGAACCACCCAACTCTCCTCCTCCTTCTCCTTCCCTGTCCCCAAGATCCTCCTCTCCCTTGATCCAAGAGGAACCATTCCAATCTCCCATTGACTTCCGCCCTCCCAACATGTCGACACAAAGCACTCCCACCATCCCCCAACCCATCCCTGAGTCAAACGAATAGATTCTGGGATGGGTGGTGCCGGTTGAGTGGAGGAAGAGGGGTTCGACATTTGGGGAGGGGGGTGGATGTCGATGGGAGATCGAAAGGGTTCCTCTTGGATAGAGGGTGATGAAGAGCAGGAGGAATATGGGGAGTCGGAGGCGTCCAACACGATTGCTTACTGATCCATCTAAGCAGACCTCTGGGCTTTAATCGTGAGGGGGGTTCCTCAGATTACTTTTTTAAGGGAGGTGCATCCTCTGAGGTAAGGGTGGGTGGAGAACTGTTTGTTGAACGTGAATCAAACTTTTGTTTGAGGGGCAGGCAGAGTGGGGTAGTGGCGAGCGCTGGTGCGCATGCGAGATAGACCTAGGAATAACAGCAGGCCTGCCGCTCGACATGTAGTCTTATCTAAGTGAAATGAAGTTACACTCAAACAAGAAACAATCGAAAGGATCGATGATGCAAAGTCAAAGACCGATCCTCGACACAGAGTTCGAAGGACGAAGACTAGACAAACAAGAGGAAAGAATTGTGTACGTGGAGAGAAGAGTTGATGATTAGAGTGGTCCAAGTAAGGTGGGGAGAATATCCTTAAATCACTCCCTTGGAAGAATGATCAAGTAGATAAGACTGGGGAAACCAGTCGACTAAGTACATGGGTTTATATACTTCTAAGTAGCGTGCACGGACCAAGCAGTGCGAATCATAATCATCCAATGAGAAAAAGAGTAAGGGAATCATATGATGCGATGATTGTGTATCTTCAAGTAATTGTCTATGAGTCAATGGGAAAAGAAGATAAGGAGGTTGCCAGGCCAATGGCAAAAGAAGAGTGGAAGATAAGGTATCGGCCAATCGGCAAGTGCCAGAGTGGTCACGTGTGTCAGATCACATGAATGAAGGAAATTTATACTGACATAGGAGCATACCAAAAGGGGAACGTCATGTGATTGTGTGAAAGAGTCATGTGACAAGAATTACATGTTGGTGCTCGTCTTCGAGGACTGAGCATAGCAAAATGGTTCGTTAAGTAAAAAGTTCAATAAAGAATGATGGAATCATAACAATAAACGACTTGCTGAACCGGGAAAGTGGGACGGTGACAAAAAGAAGTTTAGGATGTGGTGGACCAAGCTCCATGCTTGGGTCGAAGCCTCTGACTTCAAAGATGACCGTGTTCTGACCACGGCAGTACTACTTCGCTTCGAAGCATCAGCAAACCAACCCTCCTCTAGAAAGTCCTGGCCAGATTTGGACAGTCCTTGCTGGGACTGGACAGGACTGGCCAGATCTCCAGGATCTCCAGCTTCCTCCAACAAGGTACCTAACTGGTGGG
>JBBPMU010000723.1:0-14935 GCA_038090475.1 Wakefieldia striispora | reverse complement strand
CGATTGCTGAGGGTATACCGCATAGGGTATAATTGAATGTGGCGAGGTCAAGTTGGGTCTGTCCGGACAGTTGGGCAATTCGTGGGTAGAGGCTCACGAAAGATGGCGGTCTCGTGAATTGAGCGGTAGCAACATATCGAAGAACGCACGGGTACCAGGGACAAGTGTGGGCAGGTTGACAAAGCTAGCGAGGGGCGGCGGGAATGAAGGAACGTCTGCAATGTGCATGTGGGATGGCCTATCAGCGTATCACGTCATGAACTACATGAAAAGACTGAGGCTATATGCCGATGAGGTTCGGAATGATTGTACGCACATGTCAACCTTCCAACGGAACTGGTGGGGGAGAAGGATAAATGAGCGCAACGTGGGGGGTAAGCAAGTGGACGTCGATGGTGACAGTTGAACGTTGGCTCCTGAGAACGAGTGGGAAGTCGGGATGTAGGTATGACAAACGCGACGGGGATAGGAAGGTGCACCGATATGAGAACAAGCACTGCTGAGGTCACGAGGCGAAGGAGACACGTGTATCCGGTAAGGGCCCGGGGTTGCTGTGATAAGTGTGAGTCGACATCGCCCCCTCGCTCTTGCGTTGTACTTGCATCCGTCGGCAATGTCTGCCAGATCGCGCCCACTGACAGGAAGAAAGGGTGAGTAAACGGAAAGGATAGACTAAAGGACGATACTGACGAGAAGGAAGACCCGAATGAGAGTAGTACTGGGCCCAGCAAGGGCAAGCAAACGTAAGAATGGCCAAACCGACATGGCCATGGCAAGGGGAACAGGAATGTGACACTAAAGGGAACTCATCCAAACAGGACTTCCACGGCGAGGATGATCAAAATCGATAGCCGAGAACGCATATGGTCAGTCGCATTTACGGCTGATGGGAAGCATGTCTTGGGAGGTGGACTGGAGGGAAAGATCCGACGTTGGGAGATAGAGGATGGCAGGGAGGTAGGAGTGCCGATGGACGCAGGAGACCAGGTCAACAGCATTGCGGTGTCGCAAGATGGCAAGTGGATTGTGAGTGGGGGTTACGGAGGATTCGCAAGGGTGTTTGATGCGCAGAACGGAGACCTCATGACCGAGCTGAGAGGACACAGAGGGAGAGTGGATACTGTCGATGTGTCCCTGGACGGAACGAAAATCGCGACGGGTTCAGAGGACAAGACTGCGCGTGTCTGGTCACTCTCGAACGCCCACCCGGGTGACGAACTCCAAAGGCTAGTACATGGCTGGCGTGTGGCCACCGCAAAAATATCTCCCAATGGACTGTTGTTGGCGACCACCACATGGGCCCGCGAGTCTGTCTGGATATACGAATGCGAAGGTGGTCGTCTGCTCACTGATTTCAAGATTCAAGTGAACTCATTATTCAACCAATCTACAATCGCGTGGCATCATGATAGCAAGCATCTCTTTGTTGCATCATTAGACAGCCACATTCACCACCTCGACGTATCAACGGGGAACACGGTTTCAAAATGGCACATCCACAGCAACAGCTACCCTGGGTGCATTGCCTTGGCGGGCGATAGCGCATACATCGCAACTTCTGGTGGTACGTCTGTGTCGTTCTGGGATGCACGAACGCACGAACGGGTCGGGTCTCTCATCAATCGTGCTGACAACATCGTGGCCATGGCCATATCGACAAATCACCAGATAGTGTGGAGCGCAGGCGACACCATCGCGCTCCGGAATCTGCGCTATGTTATTCCCGCTCAGTACTGTGACAATGTAAGTTTAGTGCCTCTCCATATGGTGTCATGGCTGTTCTTACTATACCACAAAAGACTGCACAAAACCTCCAAGACGACCTTGCGAGCCTCCAACGCCGTTTCGAGACGCAATCGCGCCAGCTCACTTCTTTCTACAACAAGCATCGGATTGCTGCTCTCACCGCCGAACTAGATCATCGGAAGCGTTCAGTTGCCATCAAGATGGGCAAGCTAGCCGCCGTACGCTCGGAACTCGATAAGTTCCCTGACGTATCACATCAGCTCGTCTCTACACGCAATCACTTCAGAACTGTAAAGGCTCACATCCACGACGTCCACCAACGGCACGACGATCGGCTGAGAGATATTACATCCACCGTCACAGCCAGTCAACCCGAATCACCTGATCTTCAACAGTTCAATGCCGACTCTGACGTGCACGCCGAGAGGGTAGTCATCCACACTCTGCAAAAGCTCAATACAGATGTTCGACGGACCTCAAAACTGATATCGACGTATTTCATTGGCCACATGCGGACCCCTGATTCTGAGGAACGATCGTCCGCCGCGCGACGTGCCTCCGAGACTATCCCACAGTCCTTGGTTGACCGCTCGCGGACAATATCACGGCACGATCTGGCGGCGTACCTCCCAATCGAGCTTCAAGCTTTCCTCACCTCTCACTTATGTGCCGTCCTTTCCTCGTGGACGACGGACAAAGGGGCGGACGAGTTGCTTCGCGAGGCACACGAACATGTGCGCCAATCAGGCAAGGTCCCGATGTCCAGGTTCTACCGGCGATTTGCTGACGGAATCCAACAGAACCTCAGACGTTCGCCGCCGGCTGGCGATCGCTCACCACCACCCATATCCCTGCCTCCACCGACGACCCCGAATCCGACGTCCTCGTCTCGCATGTCATGCAAGGCCTCTCCGACATCGTCGTTGCAGCTGGTTGTGCTTCTTCTATTTCCAGCGCGCAAGCCAACATGTCGGCAAAGTTCTGCCGCCACATGACGTCTATTATCTCGACCGCAGAGCAACTCAGGCGATCGATTGGCGGGGCCCTCGTGGCTGATTTCAAGGTCGTCGTTCATGCCGGACGGGCGTTCGACGACGTCACGATGGAGGCGGATTCCGACGGAGGTCGGGGGATGCCAGCCGGAAGACTCAAGGGAAGGAAGGTCCTCTGCACGACTCGTTTGGGGTTGATGAAGGAGGTAGTCGTAGAATCGCCAGATCCGGGGCAGAAGAACACCTTGGCGGTGTCGGCGGTGGCCAAGGTAGCAGTCGTACTCCAGGAACACAAGTGGGGTTAACCCCGATGACGCAATGTCTCCGAGTCAGATGGCCGTCGTATTCTCTTAGCCACGGTTCCGTAGTGTACAGAACAAGTGGGCGATAATGCGATGAAAGTATATTTAGGGGTCATACGTCAACTCTTTCGATCCTGCTGTGATGGCCATGGCCCTTCATGGTTGTTCTCACCATGTTAATCCTGTGCTCGCATCGCTCGTGGTCCATTCCTCCTCGGACTGGACGATGTTGACCGACCTTCCGTGCTGGGTTTGCCTGCCACACATTATGTACTGTGTCGCCGTCATTCTGGAAGGTGAGTGTCCCAGTTCGGAGCTACCATGGCTGCTTGCATGGATGAACGCCAGTTACCATCACACCAGTTTCCAGATGGATCGGAAGACAGTCCAGGGGCCAGGGGCGTAGGTTGACCAGGTCAAAGGAGCGACTGGAACGAAGAGGATTTGAACATCGGCTTGTAGGAGTGGTCAGGGAAGTAGGACAGCGTATCGCACCATATGTAATATAAGGAGACTGAGGATATATACCGACGAGATCTGAAATGGTTGCACGCATGCATCAACGTCACGGAACCAGCGACGGAGACCGCTGTGGGGTTAACAGATTGGCCACTAAAATCGTGCGGTATTCGGACAGTAAAGCATTGACCGTGGTGCGCACGAAGGGTGCAAGTGAGTTGGTGAACATGCGAGCGAAGGTCGAACTTGGTCTCAGGGCAAGCGGAGAGTTCGGGAGGCAGGTAAAACAAACTTTGCTAATGAGTATGAGGTAAAGGAGACGGGTTGAATGGGTGTGATGTGGAGGGCAACAAATCGGGCACCGACGGAGCATTGGTCGGATGATGCAACATTGAGCACGGTGCTTACTTATGAGCATAAGGGGCTTGGAGAACATGGGGACGGGGGATAGTGACAGTTGAACGTTGGCTTCTGAGATTCAGAATGAGCAGAGGACTGGCATGTAAGTTATGTAGGTAGGACAAACACGGCGGGGATAGAAAGGTGAAAGGTGCACCGCTGTAAGAACAAGCACCGAGGTCACGGGGAGAAGGAGACACGTGTGTCGGAAAGGCAATTGCCAATGCCCCGAGTCTGAGTCGACATCACACGCTCGTCCTTGCACCATTCTGGCATCCGTTGACAATGTTTTCCGGATTGCGTCGACTGATAGGAAGAAAAGGTGAGTAAACGGAAAGGATAAAGGACGATGCTGACGAGAAGGAAGATCCAAATGAGAGTAGCACCAAGCCCGGCAAGGGCAAGCAAACGTAAGAATGACCAAACAGACGCGGTCATGGCGAGGTGATCCAAAATGTGTTACTAATGGAGAGCCCACCCAAACAGGGCTTCCGCGGTGAAGGTGACCAGAATCAGCCGCAGAGGTCGCGCGTATTCAGTCGTTTTCATGGCCGATGGGAAGCATGTCCTGGCTGGCGGTGATGACGAAATGATTCGATGTTTGGGGATAGAAGACGGCATGGAGGTAGGAATGCCAATGGAAGGGGGTGAGTGGATCTTCAACATTGCAGCATCGCTGGATGGCAAATGGGTTGTGAGCGGGGCATACGGTGCCCGGGTGAGAGTGTTTAATGCGGAGAGGAGGGAAGTAGTGACCAGGCTGGAAGGACACAAAGGGACTGTGTTTAGTGTGGATGTGTCGCTGGATGGGACGAAAATTGCGACAGGATCGACTGACAAGACTGCTCGTATCTGGTCACTCCCGGATAGCGATGAACTGCAAAGACTGCAACACGCCGACGATGTGGCTGCGGTGAGGTTTTCACCAGACGGACGACTGTTGGCAACCGCCACGAGGAACGTACAATCTATCCAGGTCTATGAATGTGAAAGTGGCCGTCTCTTCGCCGATTTCATGATTCAAGTCACTTTATGGCGTAACCAATCCGTTGCGTGGCATCATGATAGCAAGCATCTCTTCGTTGCATCATTAGATAGCCACATTTACCACCTCGACGTATCAACGGGGAACACGGTTTCAAAATGGCACATCCACAGCAACAGCTACCCTGGGTGCATTGCCTTGGCGGGCGATAGCGCATACATCGCAATTTCCGGTGGTACATCTGTGTCATTCTGGGATGCGGTAACCCAAAAACAAACTGGATTTCTCATCCGGCATGATCAGGATGTCGAAGCCATGGCCATATCGGCGAATCACAACATGGTGACGAGCGCGGGCAACACCATCACCTTCTGGAATCTGCGCGAAGTTCTTCCCGCTCACTACTATGACAACGTAGGTGTATCTCTCAATGTGGCCTCATAACTGGCCTCACCACAACCTAAAAGACCGCCAAAAATCTCCAAGATGACCTGACGAACCTCCAACATCGTTTCGAAGCGCAGTCGCGCCAGCTCATCCCTCTCCACAGCAAGCTCCGGATCACCGCACTCACAGCTGAACTGGATCGTCGGAAGCGTTCAGTTGCCGTAAAAACGGACGAGATAGCTGCCGTCCGCAGGGAGCTTGACAAGCTCCCTGATGTATCACACGAACTCGTCCCCGCGCGCAATCACCTCAGATCCGCAAAAGCTCGCATTCGTGACATCCATCAACTGCATAATAGTCAACTCAGGGACATCACATCCACCGTTGCAGCCAGTCGATCCGAACCACCTGATATTCATCAATTCATCACCGAGTCCAACGTACATGCCGAGAAGGCGGTCATTCACACTCTACAAAAGCTCAATACAGATATTCAACAGACCTCAAGGTTGATATCCACGTATTTTATTGGTCACATCCGGTCCCCTGGTTCCGAGGAACGATCGTCCGCAGCACAGCGTGCCTCCAAGTCTATCCCCCAATCCTTGGTCGACCGCTTACGCACAATATCACGCCATGGTCTGGCCGTCTACCTCCCAATCGCGCTTCAGGCCTACCTCACCTCCCATTTATCTTCCACCATTTCCTCGTGGACGACGGACAACGGGACGGACAAGCTCCTTCAGAAGGCACACGAACATTTACGCGAATCAGGCAAGGTCCCGATCTTGAGGTTTTATCAACGGTTTGCTAATGGTAATCCAACAGAACATCAGACGTTCGCCGCCGGCTGGCGATCGCTCACCACCACCCATATCCCTGCCTCTACCGACGATTCCGAGTCCGATGTCCTCGTCTCGCGTGTCATGCAGGGCCTCTCTGACATCGTCGTCACAGCTGGTTGCGCTTCTTCTATTTCCGATGCACGAACCAAATTGTCACCCAAGTTCTGCAGCAATATTTCATACATTATCTTAACTGCAGAGCGACTCAGGCAATCGATTGGCGAGGCCCTTGTGGCTGATTTCAAGGTCGTCGTTCATGCCGGACGGACGTTCGACGATCTCGCGATGGTGGTGGATTCCGATGGCGGCCTGGGGATGCCAGCTGGAAGACCAAGGGGCAAGAAGGTGCTTTGCACGACTCGTTTGGGACTGATGAGGAGGTTGTCACAGAATCGCCAGACCTGAGGCAGAAGAACACCTTGGCGGTGTCGACGGTGGTCAAGGCAGCAGTTGTCCTTCAGGAGAACGATGACGATTATATTCTCACTTCCACGATCTTGTAGTGTACACGACGACTCGAGTGAGCGATACGAAGCTGTATTTGTGTAAGGCTCAGCGCTCATATGTCGAGCCCGATTCTGATCTGCTGCTATGTCATGGCCTACGTCTTTCACTACTATCCCTAACAGCGCCCAACTTTTATGTAACTCCATTGCTTGACTATACGGTAGAGTAGAACTTCGAGTTTGAGTGATGCTGACCGGGACCCACGGGTTTGCTACTGTGAGTGAGCTTTGCTCTTGATAAAGGTGAATAGCAGGAAGGCCCCACGACCCATACCAAGGGAAAAGATTCCCTTCGAATCGACAGTGCGACGGCAAGTCTACAGTAAATAAGAATGTGCAGGGCACTGCCGCACTGCATTCCCAGGAGCGTCCTTGACATCCAACGAATTGCAATATCGATCTAAATGAGGTCGAACCTTGACCGTGATCTCAATGGCGGCACTCAGAGCATTGATAACTGGAATGGTTATTCATGGTAATGCGAAACCGACCGCGTAAGACGTAGTAGAACGCAGGTGGGATTTAAGTTAGACGGTCAGCGCAATTCATGGGTAGAAACACAAGAAGATGGTACTGTCTCCTGAATTGAACCAGCAACACGCCTGCGGAATGTTGAAGAACACTGACTCGGGCACCGATGATGCGTAATTCGAATGATACAGCATTGTACGTAGTGCGTACGATAAGTACAAGGGGCTTGGAGAACATGGGGACGGTCGACAATGACGATCGAACGTTGGTTCCCGGGATCCAGAATGAACGGAGAATTGATGTGTAGGTAGCGATAGAGATAAAAAGGCGCACCGATGGAAAAATAAGCGCCGAGGTCACGGGGAAGGAGACACGTGTGTCCGCGGCTAACGGCTTTGGGTTGCTGTGACTCAGCGTGAGTCGACGTCACCCGCTCATTCTTGCGTCGCACCTGCGTCCATTAACAATGATTTCCGGATTGCGTCGACTGACAGGAAGAAGGGGTGAGTGAATCGAAAGGATAATCAAAAGGACGACACTGACAAGAATGAAGCCCTGAATGAGAGCAGCGGCGGGTCCAGCAAGGACAACGAAAAGTAAGAGAGACCAAACCGAAATGGAAGGCGAGGCGACCCAATACGTGTCACTCACGGGAAAATTATCTAAACAGGGCTCCCATGGCGAAGGCGTTCGAAATCGATGACAGAGGTTACATATGGTCAGTCGTGTTCACGGCTGATGAGAAGCATGTCTTGTCCGGTGGTGGGGAAGGAAAGATCCGATGCTGGGGGATAGGAAATGGCAAGGAGGTAGGAATGCCAATACACGCAGGGGATCCGATCTTCGACACTGCGGTATCGCAAGACGGTAAGTGGGTTGTGAGCGGGGCACATGCGGACACTGGGAGAGTGTTTGATGCGCAGAGCGGAGACCTCGTAACTAAACTGAAAGGACACAGAGAGGCGGTGTATGCCGTCGACGTGTCGTCGGACGGAACGAATATCGCGACGGGTTCGTACGACAAGACTGCCCGTATCTGGTCACTCACTGGCAGGAGTGGCAATAAACTAGTGCAAAAACTGCAGCACAACTCTGAGGTGTCTGCGGTGAAGTTTTCACTAAACGGGCGGCTGTTGGCCACCGCAACGTGTCGATTGCGGAACGCGTCCGTCCGGATATACGAATGCGAAAGCGGTCATCTGCTTACCGATTTCAAGGTCGAGGTGACTTCTTGGCTCAACCAATCCATTGCGTGGCATCACGACAGCAGACATCTCTTCGTTGCATCTAGGGATGGCCACATTCACCATATCGACATATCTACAGGGAACCTGGTCTCAAAGTGGCGCATCCATAGCTACAGTGTCCCCCGGTGCATCGCTCTGGCAAGCGATAGTGCATATATCGCAGCTTCCGAACATAGTTCCGTGTCATTCTGGGATGTCGCGACACATGAACAGATCGGGTCTCCTATCCGGCATGCTCAGGATGTCGAAGCCATGGCCGTATCGGCAAATCACAACATGGTGACGAGCGCAGGCAACACCATCACCCTCTGGAATCTGCGCAGTGTTCTTCCCGCTCACTACTGTGACAACGTAAGTGTATCCCCCAATACGACGTCACGACTGACCTCATCACCCAAAAGACCGCCCAAAATCTCCAGGATGACCTGACGAGTCTCCGACGTCGTTTCGAGGCGCAGTCGCGCCAGCTCATCCCTCTCCACAACAAGCTCCGGATCACCGCACTCACAGCTGAACTGGATCGTCGGAAGCGTTCAGTTGCCATCAAAACGGACGAGCTGGCCACCGTACGTAAAGAGCTTGACAAGCTCCCTGATGTATCACATGAACTCGTCCCCGCACGCAATCGTCTCAGATCTGTAAAAGCTCGTATCCACGACATCCACCGGCGGCATTACAATCAATTCAGAGATATCGCATCTGCCGTCACAGCCAGTCAATCTGAATTACTTAATGTTCATCAGTTCATTGCCGAGTCTGGCGTGCACGCCGAGAAGGCAGTCATCCACGCTCTACGGAAGCTCAATACAGATGTTCAACAGACCTCAAGGCTGATATCCACGTATTTTATTGGTCACATCCGGTCCCCTGGTTCCGAGGAACGATCGTCCGCCGCACAGCATGCTTCCAAGTCTATCCCCCAATCCTTGGTCGACCGCTTACACACAATATCACGTCACGACCTGGTCGTGTACCTCCCAATCGCACTTCAGGCCTGCCTCACCCATCATCTGTCTTCCATCATTTCCTTGTGGACGATGGACAACGGGACGGACAAGCTCCTTCGCAAGGCGCACGAACATTTGCGCGGATCAGGCAAGGTCCCGATTTTGACCTTCTATCAACGGTTTGCTAATGGCAATCCAACAGAATCTCAGACGTTCGCCGCCGGTTGGCGATCACTCACCACCACCAATACCCCTGTCTCCACCGACGACTCCGATGTCCTCGCCTCGCATGTCATGCAAGGCCTCTCGGACATCGTCGTCGCAGCTGGTTGTGCGTCTTCTATTTCCGAAGCACAAACCAAAATGTCACCCAAGTTCTGCAACGATATATCGACCATTAGCTTGACCGCCAAGCAACTCAGCCAATCGATTGGCGAGGCCCTCGCGGCTGATTTCAAGGTCGTCGTTCATGCCGGACGGACGTTCGACACCCTCACGATGGTGGTGGATTCCGATGGCGGCCTGGGGATGCCAGCTGGAAGACCAAGGGGCAAGAAGGTGCTTTGCACGACTCGTTTTGGATTGATGAAGGAGGTTTTCACAGAATCGCCAGACCTGGAGCTGAAGAGCACGTCGACGGTGTCGACGGTGGTCAAGGCAGCAGTTGTTCTTCAGGAGAATGGGTGGTGATGATCTGGGATCATTCCCGATGATTCAGTGTCTGTCCGAGTCAAATAACTGCCGTGTCCTCTGTTCCAGCCCAGTAGTGTCACCACGAGTCTTTGAATCTGATCTGTTGCCATGGCCATTGGCCTTCACCACTGCTCCTACCCACGTTATCCCCGCATTCGTGGCCCGGCGCCCATCCCTCAGACTTGACAATGTCGATTTTCCGCTCTGGGCTTCAAGTTGCTTGTCACACATTTCGCAGTGTCGCTCTCACACGGAACGTCATGCTGACCAATTTGATATTGCGAACGTACGCCTCTCTGTACTGCTCATCAAAATGCACACCAGATCAACTTCGCGAGTGCTTCGGCAGTCGACATGATGCGTGATATCTTGTGTTTGAACCGGGGGTGATCACTGGGGTGCGGCAGAAGTAGAGGTAGTGCAACCGGCTGCCAGGGCGATATCTGACAAGGCTTGTATGATACCCATAACTACGGTCTGCGTTTCGTTGTGGGAACATACGCGTAGGTGAGAGATCGCCAACGGGCGGTAAAAGGTTTGTGACTCTTTTTGTCACCTGTCTTCAAAACACCAGGCGCCTGAATTAGACTACTTGCGCGAATCTGGACTCGGTTGATATCCCACCAAAAACTTCATCGTGTCCCCTCATCGTCCATGAGGAGATGAGGTACGACAAGTGAGAGATAAGGTAGGCTTGAAATGCAGTAGGGAAATACAGTGCTGCGTCGCTGTGTGACGTTACTATTCCTAAGCGGTCGACCAAGGCAATTTGAGGCCCGTTGCATCGCGAACGATCGTTCTTCGGCAGCAGGGGAACAGCAGAAGTTTAGACATGAATATCGAAGTCAGTTGAACCAGTGAATTGAGCCTTTCGAGAATCCGAACGATCATATATTTAGTATACACATCCGAGACGGTGATGAAGTCGTACGTTCGGTTTCGCGCTTGATTATGATACAGTCCGAGCTTGACTCGAGTGCCCCAAGAGACCTTGCATTCCAGATCCACTGTGAATGCAAGGGCGGCCAGTTTCATACTCGTGGTTGCTTACCATGGTCAGACGTTCGACAGGAGCTGATGACGTTGGATCCCCGTCAGGGTCGAGCAATGCCTGGCGGCGGCGGCCTGAAAGTCTTGTGCACGACTCATTTGGGGTTAGTGAAGGAGGTCGCCTCGGAGTCGTTCGTCCTGGGTGAGAGAACCGTCTTGACGGTGTCGACGGTAGTCAATGCAAATGCTCTTCTCGACGATCCTGTTGGACGTAGTCTTGAACGCTCCCACACTGGGATGCCCCTGCGATGTAAAATCCTGCTGCTCTATTTATTACTCCGCTGCGTGTCCTCAAAGTCAACGCGCTTACCCGTGTGTGCGTCGTTGCGGGGCTCCGTCCCATGTTCCCTGCCGCATGGATGCCAGACTTTGCCAGTGACCAATTTTAATTCATCTCGAGGCCCCCGAGTCGCCTCCTCCTGCTGAACACAGAAGTTCGATGCTGTAAACGGTGTCACCAAGGTCAGCACCGAAGTACTGATAGTCAACCCCTGTTCTTAGAATGTGCGGAAAAGTCACCAGTGGGGGGCGGCCCCAGCCCCCGCCCAGTGGCACCCCGAAAGACTTGCACAGAGTCACACTCTCAGGCTCTGGATCCCGCAATGTACCTGCGACATCCAGAGGCGTGGTCACTGCAAGCAACCACCACTGATGGTGACTGAAGGGCCAGAACGCGGGTCGTCTTCGTGCTCGCGTTCGTCTACGTCGCCCAACCCGTGCGATGTTCACCAGCGTTTACACCAGAAATGGCCAAAAATGCAATTTCTACGGATATGCAGATGCGAGTTTCGCGACAAATCATAACTTGACGTCAACAAGTGGAAATACCTTCATTTTAAATGGAGGAGCAATCACATGGTCATCCAAACAAGAGATGACCCCCGCGTTAAGTACCGCTGAAGCAGAGTTCACATCAATGGCGAGAGCTGAAAAAGATCTGATATGGCTCCAGAATCTTTATTCCGAGATCGGATATACACCACAAAACGCCACGGTATTATACGGCGACAATAAGTCAGCCATCGCGATTGCCACTAACGCACAATTCCACAAACGGTCCAAATATTTTGACCTGCGGAATTTGCATATGCGAAAGACGATCAAACTCGGATGGATGACACTTGTCTACTGTCAAACTGACGAAACCAACATTCTCAAGGGCTCGGCCTACGCTGAGCTTGAGGGGGAGTGTTGGACTACGGTGATTATCCACTATGCCAAACATCAGCAAGCTACGCTCGGCACTCACAGGCCGTCGTGCAACCTATCGTCTCACGACATAACTAAACCCTAACTCCACGTCTGTCGCCAATATACTCGGACGCATGTTGCTGTTTCTTCATCGTGCTCAAACCTAAATTACTCCAACACGCTCCGACTTGCAGGTGATTGTCAGATACCTAACGATGGACCTGCACGTAGTACGAGGTCCTTATTTCCGGGCAGGTAAACCGCAACATGTCCTTTGTTTCGATTTACTAACTGTTCCAATCCATAGAGACGAATTTGCGTACAAAAATGAAGTGCAACCAAAGTCGACGATGTTTGCGAGTGGGTGGTGTGTAACGTTGTGGAAGCCTGAGCACGACAGCCGGTATGCCTTCAAGTTCCTCAAATCATCTGCTTGTCTAATCAAAAATTATCTTGAAGTACGAGCCCAGTTTAGGGAGATCACTACTTTTGCAGGACAATCGAGTCACGGATTTGATCGATGATCCCATGGCTGATGGCACCGTTGGACTCAAGTCCACATACGCAATTGGTTTCGTCTTCCCCGAGTCTCATACAAACCGAGGAAATGTTGACTTTCATTACAGTACTCTACAGGTGCATGAGAACACAAACGACAAAGGACAATGAGTCGTAACACTAGGCGTTATCGTCACTAGCCGCTAGTGGAGGACCAGGGTGGAATCCAATGCTCGGGATTATACTCATGAGGCTGGGCCCTCCTTTTTCTCCTTCGCTGCTTCCCGTGCCACGAAGGCTTTGAAGTCGCGCGCATCTGCTTCTCGTTTCATCATGATTTTGGCCCTCACCTCCTGCACACTTCGTGGGGACAGCTGTCCATTGGCCGCTCCCGCCACCCCAGGCGCACGGTCAGCCTCAGATGGAAGTGTTGGCAGGGGTGCGGGTTCTGGCGAGGGTTCCGTGACGTAACCAGTCAGAGTTGGACCCGTCGTCACCTCTACCTCTTCGCGAAGGGTTGGGGGGCCTTGATCCCTAGGCTGATAGTCAGTCCCCACGTCCATCGTGCATACGAAAGATGGCCACTCACCCGCTGGACGCCATTCCTTTCCCCCATTTGTCACCAAACAGCCATGACCTGTCCCACATCGGTCTGAGATGGTGGTTCTGATGGAGCACCGTTGCCTCTATCCGCAACCGTCGGCCCTGTTCGTTGGCTGTGACCGTCCGCATGATTTCGGTCCTTCTCCTCAGTCCGACCTCGCGCTGGTGGAGCCCCCGCAGCTGCTCATGGAGGGTGGCATGTTGTGCCGACACCTCAGCGAACATCCTCACTGCTCGCATGATCTCCTCCTCACTAGCAGGTTTGTTTGTGAAATCGTCCAGCTTGGGTGCATGCTGAGCGACTTCGCTGTTGTTGTTGTCGTCAGCCACATGAGCTTCGTTCTCTGGTGGGGGCGTCCACCACTGTTCGTTATCGTCTTCGATCCCCAGCAGGTGGTCGTAGTTCAACAGTACCCCATACGGATCGGGTTCATCTGACTCCACAACTTCTGTGTTGGCATGGGTGTTGGATCAAGGACGTGGCGTGGATGCTTGGTGCTTACCTGAGTAGTCGGCACTGGCTTGTGGCAGCGGTTCTTGGGTATCCTTGTTGTCCGATGAAGACTCTTCATATAAGGGGGGAGATGATGGAGGAAGGTCATCAGCGAATGGAATCACCCTGGCCCTCTTCGTTGCTGGACCCTCATCACCGTCCTCATCGACGGACCTAAATCGTACATCGTCAGTGCTTCATTCAATGACTTCAGTTCTTTGTCGCTCACCTAGTCCTCTTTGGCCTGGGCCTGTGTAGCCGCAAGAGTTGCTCAATGATCATGTCGCTCTTCATGTTTGCTCTGATGCCATTGGCCTGCACAGTGTCAGTCTTGTTGCATGGGAGATCAGTGTCATGTACCTTGGCGAGCTTCTGGAGCTCGGCACGAGGGAGACCTCGAAGGGTCTCTGGATTCATGGTTGGAGAGGGGGGAACGATGACATCCTTGGCTTTGGGTTGGGATTGGATGGAGACCATGATCTGCTGAAATCGGGAGGTGATGGGTCTGTGTGGTGAAGACAGTGGCAACTGATGTGCTATAAAAGGTGTTTGTGTGTGGTCCGAAATTGATGTTCCTATGAGGAGGGACTTCTACTTCGAACCACGCACACTTCGCGCGTTTTATAGCGAGTCTTGTTGACGTTGGTCCACATATGAGCACAGAGCGGGTATGTTCCACATTCCACATTCTATTGTCCGTTCATCCACAGTACTATCCATCATCCCGAACTTGGAAATCACCGTGGCCGGGTGCTTTGTCCTGTCCGACGTCCACCATCACCCATTTCGGAATGGCTCGAACCTCTCCGAGTTTGCCCATCTTCCACTTCAGTCTCGCCTTGATGTGCACTCTCACAAAACTTGGATGGATGTGGACATTAACCATCACCTTTTTAGTGATCAATTGTCCGCTCTGTTAGCGAGGCTTGGATGTGGCATCCAGCAGCCTCATTGCAGATCTCCTCGTGTCTCGTGCACGAGTCCATGTATTTAGTTTGTCCCCAAACGTTTTACCATTCCCGCTCGAGTCGTCCTCAGGTCCTACCGGTGCTCTTGGACATTAACACTGAGCTACCTCCATTCAATCTAGAAAGCTACTCTGCGAACATAACATATACTAT
>JBBPMU010000722.1:0-14959 GCA_038090475.1 Wakefieldia striispora | reverse complement strand
ACTAGTTCTAGCCAGTTGGGAACCTTACTAGAGAAGCTAGAGGGTCTGTCTAGCCTGTCCAGTCTGTCCCAGTCTGTCCTAGTCTAGCCAATGCTGTCTAGCTAAGAGTGGGTTTGCTGATGTATGTCATGTGCTACAAACCAGGCACGCAGAATGGACGAGCTGACGTGCTCTCCCGAAGACCCGACCATGGCGACGCAGTAGAAAACCACAATACCTTGAATGTGGTGGTCATCCCCGAAAAGGACACAAAAGTGGTAAATTCACATGAGGTTGCCCTCGTTTCCCCATTTTTCGAAAAAATACAAAAAGCTACGGAAAAACTGACAGAATCAGAAATCCCACAGGAATTCACCTTTTGCGAAGAAGAAAAAGTATACAAAAACAATAAATTCAAGACTTTCATTCCCGCGTCCCTCCGAACGGAATTACTCACGTTGTTTCACAACTCCCCTGTAGCAGGACACTCAGGAAGGGCTCGCATGAGTCATCTCATCTCTCGATTTTACACTTGGAACGGCATGACTAAGGACATCGCCGAATATATAGATCACTGCCAAGTCTGCGCCCTCACGAAGGGAAAGTCAACCGCACCGGCAGGAAAACTGTTGCCCCTTGAGTCAGCATCGCGACCCTGGGAGGATCTCTCTATTGACTTCGTCACGGGTTTACCCCTTTCGAAGGGGTACGATTCTATTTGCATTATAGTGGACCGTTTTTCAAAAGAAGTAATATTCACACCATGCTTAAAAAAGATTTCCTCTTTAGATTTGGCGAAATTATTCAGAGATGAAGTATGGTGCAATCATGGCCTACCTTCTTCCATAGTTTCCGATTGAGGACCGCAATTCATCTCAGAATTCACGAAACACCTATGCAAAATTTTAGACATCAAACAATGAATCTCAACCGCGTATCACCCACAAACGGATGGACAAACCGAACGTATTAACCGAGAAATGGAACAGTACCTCTGCACCTACGTGGCTAAAAAACAGGAGGACTGGTGTGAATGGCTCAAACTCGCACAATTCCAACACAACAACTCACTTGGGTTGGCCACCCAATTGACCCCGTTCGCGATTACCAAAACATACCAACCGCGGTTAGGATTTGAAGGAGCAAAAGGTGTTTCATTTACAGACGATTGCAGGAACTCCCATGATGACATAAAACAAGCCCTCGAGGAAACACGACAGTGGATGATCAAAAACGCATCACAAAAATGTTCGGAAGCACTGACATACGAAGTCAGCCAACAAGTCTGGCTGTCCACAGAGCATCTCAAATTACTGTACACCGCCAAGAAGCTCACACAAAAGTGGATTGGACCATACGAAATCTTAAAAGTCCTCCCGAACGCAGTCACGTTATGTTTACCTAAAACGTTTACTATTCATCCCACCGTTAACGTTTCCCGAGTTAAGCCGTACAGAGAGACACTACCCAGACAACTGGTTAGAAAACCAGACGCAATCGTAGTCAACGACGAAGATTACGAGGAACACGAGGTGGACTACATCGTCACCTCTTGGATGAAAAATCGGAAATTAGAATACCTCATCCACTGGAAGGGATGGGAAGAATCAGACTGCACTTGGGAACCAGCGGACAATCTCAAAAACGCGCCAGAGGTCGTAAAAGACTTCCACTGAGCCCACCCATCCGCCCCTTGAAAACTACGCAGCCTTTCCCCTACCAAATTCTCTTCCCTATTTTCCGATTATTCCATTGATTTCCACTCTCGTTCCACCCTCACCCGTCTTGATTATGAAGCTTAAAAAGTTCTCTCCTCGTCGGGACGCCTTGGACCTTAGAAGGGGTAATGTTATGATTCTATCATTCTTTATCGAACTTTTTACTTAATGAACCATTTCGCTATGCTCAGTCCTCGAAGACGAGCACCAACATGTACTTCGGGTCACGTGACTCCTTCACACGATCACATGACGTTCCCATTTTGGTACGCTCCTATGTCAGTATAAACTTCTTTCTGTCACGTGATCTGACACATGTGACCACTTGCAGCACTTGCCGATTGGCCGATAGCCTATCTTCTGCTCTTCTTTCGCTATTGGTTTCTCCTTATCCCTTATCTTTACTCATAGACGATGACTCACGATACGCGATCTTCGCATGGTGCAATTCACCTTCCTTTTTCTCATTGGACGATAGCATACGCACAGCATGGTCCATGCACGATTTCCCCCAGTATATAAACTCCATGTACATACAATGATTCCCTAGTTCTATCTACTTGATTCTACTTCCCAGGGTAGGATTTAAGGATAACTCCTCAATCACTGGGATTATACTTCACCCAACATTTTGCCTCTACACGACTTTCAAATATCTCTCCTCGCCGTGTTCATTGCTGGAAAACCCTTAGAACCCAGTGCTCCTTCTCTACTCTCTTCCTCTGGTTGTTTAAGTGGTACTTTGCATCAAAGGTCGCTGTTGATGTCTTTTTGCATGAGGACTGCTCCGGCACCAATAAGGGAAGCATCGGTCATGACAGTGAAAGGGCGCTGGGGTTCAGGCATAGAGAGGACTGGTAGGGAAAGGAACCATTCCTTTACATCAGGGAAATTTTGAAGAGATTATAATCCTATATAATCCTCAAAGGGGGGTATATAATGGATTATAATTCCATATAATCCATTATCTACCATTATCATTGATTATCATTCCCTTAAATTTTCCCTGATGTGAGCGAGTTTCTCTCTTTGTTTAAAGATTATTCAACAGACTTTGCCCCTAACGGGGCATGCTCTCGTATCGACCTCAAAGCGTCGTACCAAGTCGGGACGACTTGATTCTAAAGAGGGGGTAATGTTATGAACCCTATATTTTATTCCTGAGAGACGCTACCTTTACTGACACTTTACATCTTTTACTTAGAAAAACCTTTCTTGCGGCGATCCGATTGAAGAAAGCCGTCTACATGTACTTCGAAGATCACGTGACTTGACGTCACCTGATGTCTAACTTTTGGTACGCTCTTATGACAGTATAATTTCCTTCCGTCACGTGATCTGTCACACGTGACCACTTCGCAGCACTTGCTGATTGCCGTCGGTCGAGACCTTCAGACTTATTCCCAGCGGCACTCTCTTTGGGAATAACCCTCTTTTGGACATATTGACTTTCTTATCTCTTAGTCACTTCCTCTTACGAGAATACCTGATCGTGATCGTATCGGAAGGCACATGCCATAGAGAGCTGTGCGTTTTACTCACATCAGGGAAATTTTAAGGGAATGATAATCAATGATAATGGTAGATAATGGATTATATGGAATTATAATCCATTATATACCCCCCTTTGAGGATTATATAGGATTATAATCTCTTCAAAATTTCCCTGATGATATTGCTTATTGCTTAAGCATCGGATTTACCGTATTTGGGTTGTTCAAAGTGCTGGTGCGACGCGATAATGGGTCATTTTAGGTCAACTCATTTATTGTTCATTTCCTCCCTATTTCAATTTTCTAGACTTCGTAGGCCAACAGTTATGCTAGAGTACTATACATCGCACACTTCCAATCTAATATATTTGTGGTGTTGTGTTTTCTACATGGGTTGCAAATTCGTTGTTCAAAGTGCCAGTGGATGACTGTATGTACATGATATTGACAAGGTTATTGAACTAAATTAAGAAAGCAAACTTTACTGAAAGAATTCTCGTCAGGCTTGAACGTGATGTATGACCAGTCGAAATGCCGTTTAATATGAAAAACGCTGAAACACCCTGCACCTGCATTAAAACAATTTGATATCGCCACAGCTTTCTGATGATTTGTTTGTGACTAATTCACGCACCGTTCAGGGTGGTGTGGATGGAGTTCTGCTGCAGCCTGAGCGGGATAAGGCATGGACTGTGAGAACAGGTTGGATCGCCTCGTCATTGGCCATGGCTGGGCCCATGGTCCGGTAGACTGCTGCACCCGAGATCTCAGGGCAGAGCGACTGGCAGTACGCGCTGAAAACGGAACCTTGAGGCTAGGGTGTTCGATGAAGAGCGATGAGGAACAAACATGACACGGCACGGTGCAGCCTGCAGGAAGGACGGGAGGAAAGGGTGTCGAACCCTGGCCCTCACCATACGTTGGGCTCACAGCAGAGAAAAAGAAGAACCAACGCTCAGAACTTCGGTGCTGACACTTGACAGCCTGAAACTCCCTAGACAAATGTTTCAGAGCTCTCAGAACATCCAAACGAACTCCTTAAACGGATACACCTCCTACAACACACAAGATTAGAACTAGTGTGTTGAATTGTAGAGATTATCCATATTACAAATGTGACTGACGAAATAGCATAATTTGGGTAAACAGCTACATACTATGAGTAGACGTGCGAAACTTGGCTTTTTCCCCCTCATGGCAGAACCATGGATAGCTTCGACACGAACACCGAGGAGTCGCTGGAAAATTCCAAGTTTGGCGTAACGTTCAGCTTCCTTACACAGGTCCCCGAGCTCCTCTAGTTCCTCCTCTAGTTCTTTCGCCTTGTTATCGGACTTCGCATTCCGCGCCTTACTTACTTCCGCAGTCTTCGCTGCGACCGCGACTCGGAGCTTCTTCAGCACCTCCTGGACTTTCTTCCGCCGCTCGCGTAGCTGTGGCATCGTCATCGTCAATCGGTGCCGATCCTCGTCAGCACGCATAACCTTCTCCTCTAGTTTCTCGCCTCGGGCCGCCAGCTCAGTCCTCGCCCTCTCATTGCGTGCCCCCACGGCCTGTTCCAACATCTTCCTAAGGGTGGTGAGTTCCTCTTCGTGCTTCTTCTTCGCCGCCGTAATATCTTCATCGATGATACGACCGGCACTCGTTTCTCCCAATGAGACGTTCTCAGCCACCTCCTCCTGGATTTGAGTGCTGATTTCTGGGAGCGGAATAAGCTCCGCCATGATCGCCTCCGCAGATTCAGCAGTGTTGAGATGGCGGCAGATCCGGGCGCCAGAAGTGAGAAGTGATCGCAAGGGGCCTTCCTTCAGTTCACGCTCGCGCGCGGGTCCCTTCCCGCCGGCGCAGTCCCAGTAGGTGGTGACGAGACAAACGTTAGGAAGACCCCTCTCTCCACACATCGCTTCGAACATGCGCAAGTTCTTTCTCGCAAGACCGCCCAGGCGAGGGTCAGAGATGCGGAGGGTATAGATGATCCCATTCAACTTCTTCCCCTCGCTATGGATTTGCATTCGTCACCAGGCAAGAGATACGAACTCGGTCGAATGCACTTACGCTCCTTTCGACTCCAGGAAGTTTATGATGTTTTGTAGGATGTCGATGTCCGTGATTCCCTCCCGGGAGTCGTCGAAGCCGGGCGTATCGATTAGCATTACGGAACGCCCAGTCATCGTATCTGTGTAGCTGGAGGTCTGAAGCTCAGACGTTTTGGATTCGATGCTGTCGCTAATGCAGATATTAGGGTCGTTGGTAAGATGATAGATGAACTATAGCGGAGGCAACGTGAGTTGACGCTAGGAAAGGCTTTAGATACGCACCGCGGATTTTCCTGGAAATTGGGGAGGGGCGTGAACACGAACTCGCGTGGTGGTGAAAGCAAACATACCGGTGCCGGTTTCGCCCATGACGCTATATGTTTTCGTTACTCGAAGAAATAAATTACGGTCAAAGGGTATACATACGCAACCATGATATTATCCCTCGTGGCTGACGGGGACATGGCTGGAGACAAGTGAGAAGCTTCAGTGGTACTTGAGAGGATGGGGGAATGGGTGAATAGCCGAGAGTGGCGGAAAGGCTGAGACATGGCGAGGGATCCAAGATTTGGTCGGAACGCCTCTCTGTCGCTTTATTCCACCCATGGAGATCGCTCGTGAACGTCACTGTCCAACTATTTGCAGCGCACAAAGCACGAGTTCAAAAATCGCCTTGCTCACTGATAATTGGTCAGTAGAAGACCCACTTGTTCTCGAAATATGCCATACTAGGACATAACAAAACGTGCCAATCTTCTTTGGGCCACCTGCATCCCCTAGCCGAGTGGAGAGACTCGAATTGGTCCCCATTTACAAAGCGTGGGGTGGGTATATTCCCGTAATACCTCGCTTGGTCAACTGTGATTGGAAGAGGGCGTGCCCAGCCGCCCGTCAATTGGTAACGTTATGACCCAGTCCTCCTGATAAGTTCATGCAGTACCTACTGAATGTCACCGTGAGGTGGCTACCATTTTCTGATTACGTCTTGTTAGGCTTTCGTCATGATGGTACTTCAACACACAGTCTGCCAGTGGAGCCCACATCATTCTTTCATATTAAACTATGAAATCAGGTGCTGTATTACAACCGGCGCATCTCCCTTACTAGTCACTGGGTCCGGCTTGCATGCTTTGAGGTTTAGTTGATCTAATTCAATATACTCGTACTACAGCAGCTCGATCAGACCGGGTCGGTAGGGTCAAGGTACGTAGGGTCGTGCATTGCGAAATCCACACACCACGCCCCTGGCTTCAGACTACCTGCAACTTGTACTTCTGGAAGCATCAAATGAAACAAAGGGTCGATTACCACATCACCCCACCTGTCGTACAGAACGAATGACGTCATATGGGACAGCTCGCCACCATCCTCGGGCATGGGGACCCTCCATACACAGCCAGCCCAATCAAAAGGAACTAACGTCGGTGATTAATTGATCGCTTATCTAACCTCGTCCTCTCATTTGGGCAGAATGTCAGACTGACTCCGCTTGCGTCGCAACACCGGAATGCTCAGACGACGCGGCAACCTGGGCACGCTAGGGACACGCTGATCCTCCATCGGAGATTTCAGCACGGCGCCGCCGGGTGCGTTGGACAGCGTCACTCGGCGCTGACGTTGAGGCATGGGAATCGACGTTGACTCTGTCGAGTGCGGCGTATGCGGGGAACTTTGTGCACCCGTGTTCGGGCTAGTGCGAGACTTGAGAATGCCCGACTTCGGCGAGCCTGCAACTCCCGGACGATACGGAAGTGTGGATTTGACGACAGGCGCTAGTGGTAGTGGTAGACCTCCCACGGCGGTGAGACTCGGACAACGGCGGGCAGTTCGCCGTTCGGCTGCTGGACCGGTCGTAGTACTAGTCTCATCGCGCCCAAGCGTCGGCAGACTGGGCAGATGTCTGAGACGCCCCACTGTATCCCCCTGCAGGACAGCTGGTGGCGCCAGTTCCATCGCACTGGGTGGTGGCGTCGGCAATGGCTCGATAACGTCCGCAGCACTAGGTTTGCGGTTAAAGTTGGCAAAGGAGAGCTTCCGGGTGATGCTCGCGACACTCGGTCGGCGGGCATAGGACCCACTTGGACCGGTTTCAAGGATGGACACCCCGGTGGACTCTGTACTCGGCCATTTGTGATGAACGGATGATAAGCGAAGACTTGGCATGGAAGGGCTATTGTTTGACTTGAGAGTCCCTCTACGACCTCGTCCGGCGGTGGTGGCATTCGGAGAGGGGGGCGACTTCCTCCACCATACGCGGACATGAGGCGATGAGGTGGCAGGCGCTCCGCTCTCAGGTTGCACATCGCAATTGTCACCTGAAATGGCGCCTTTCGACGAGTTTTGCTCGGCCCTACGTTTCTCTACCTTTTGCATCACGACACTACGTACGCCGAGCCCTTTGGATTTGAGCCATCTCTTGGCCACCCAGGTACCTCTGCTTCTCGGGCACTGAAGCTCTTCGTCTCTAGGCAGCGATAGGCGAGATCCAAAGGTCGGAGTGGCACAGCGTGATGACGGATGCTCAATAGTAGGAGGGGACAACAATGGCGTTTGCTGCGGTGGTGGCCGTTTATGATGAGATGGGTCTGCATGAAAGAGATGACCTGGCTCCCCAGGTGGGACAGTGACCACGGTGGAAAGCCCGCTAGAGAGGACGATGGCGTCGTAGATTGCTTGGGCTTCGTCCGGTAGTGCGATCGGCTCGCAGACGAGATATGCAAATAGCGAGCCTTCAGGACGCGTCATACGGGCTACGCGCCAGCCTGCGGAAAGGGCCAGAGCGCAAAATTCGCGAAGAGTGCGTTCCTTTGCGTTTAGCGAGATGTGCATCTACAGATGATCAGAGTAATCGCCGAGGAACAGCAGGAAACTACTTACAGTGAGATCCATCCAGTAAGCATTTGCGCTTGCTGTTCCTAGATTAGATAACAAGGGAGGAGGTACAAGAGTACGCTCGGCGCCTTCCACATGGGCAAGCACCGAGTCGAGTGACCATTTGCCTGTTTTAGTTCCCTCGCACGCCTCAGCATTCATATGGTCAAAGACCTCTTCGTCGACACAGGCTAGCGGGAGGACATGCTCTGCGATGACCAACCGTGTCTCCTGGTTTGACGCAACTCGAAGGTTGATCAGAATTCGCCGTGCAACCTCATCCGGCCAGTCATGGAGGACAACACGCAAAAGGTAAACCGCAGGGTGAGGTGGGGAGGCTGGCTGCGGCTCGAAGAAATCCTGATCTATTGGATGCCGGCGACGTGAGCTACCCATCCTATGCTTGAACCCGGAAAGCACATATACACACCTTGAAATACGACCTCTCCACTCTCAAGCATCTCCGGACACTTAGAACGCCACGCTTCGACGCCGAGGGCTGTGACAAAAGGCCTATCCTGAACAATGAAACAGAGGTTCACATCGTCCCTTGCTGCAGCAGTATCTCGTTGTTCATCATTGGCTGTGAGCGAAGAACCATTGGGGCACTTGGATCTGTGAACGGGAACAGTAGCTAGATCTTCGTCGCGGACGCCGTCCTGCCGCTGAACCGGATCAATTCTAGGGTCATTGAGGGCGCGGGCGAGGATCATTGTGGTACTACCGATACCACCACCTACGTCGACTACCGTGGAGCCCTTTGGGAGTGAGTACCAGTCGAACCCTGACAGAGAGGTCCAGAGGGTCGAAGGAATTGTACGTGGAAGATATAAGGGGCTTACCACTCAAAATCGCCCTGGGAACCTCCCACCCTGCCGTTCCAGTCATTGCTCTCGAGAAGCGCTTAAGTCTGAAGGACTTGTGCGACACACTATTGTGAGCCTTGCCGGATGCCGCAGGCTGCGTGTCACTTTGCATTCTCGTCTGGATACGTGTGCCGGCTCCTTGGCCTGTTCCTCCAAGTGGATCCTCACCTTCATTCTCTAGCCAGTCAAAGTATGGTGCATTGGTATGGAAAGCTAGGCTAAACGCGGACAGCTTCTCATGTTTAGTTGCCCTTCTAGAAGATGGACATTCTTTCTCTCCCTGTATCGAAGGTCCGACGGGGCCACGGCTAGGAGGGACATGGAACTGAATTGCATGAGTTTGGGAAGACATTAGTACGTCTTTAAGAGAGGCAATCTAACCTTTTCCAGTGGTTCTGTCGATGGAAGCGTGCAGGAAGGGGGGGCGGCAGGAACACATAGGGCGGCACCATCCACGGCGTGATTAGCTGTCGATGGAAGAGTAGTCGTCGCAGATAAAATCGGGCTGGAACGACGAGATTTTTTAGCAGAAGGCATCGGTGTTGGGAATTGAACGCCGGTGAACGCTTCGGTGAGGTATGTTGCGGCTTTGAAGAGTTCATCGGTCCTGGTTGAGAAACGATATCGTCAATGATATCCTCCCAGATAAGGGGCGTAATACGCGGCTTACATTAATGCGACAAACGCAGGTATCCCTCCGGTATCGTCATACTTGGACTCGGGGCTATACCAAATCATATCTGATCAAACGAGTATCTTAGAGTATGACGGAGACCACCGACTTTGAGAACACAGCGTCGACACTTTTTCCACTGTCGAGAAGGCTTGCCACCCTGTTGAGTGCAAAAGTATCTGGTGCGGTCTCACGGAAGATATGATGTGTCGAGAGTAGTCGGAGGGCATGGACTATTCCGTAATAACATCAACATCGAAAAGAGGGACATCAGCCCCGATTTATTGGAAACATACCTAAGTCACTGGGGTCAACGTAACCCTTACCCGCATACGAACATACCGTGTCCGTGATGTCTACGACATGTAGTCCTTCTTCGATAGGAAGGGCACGATGTTGCGGATGCGACCGGACAGGAGGCGTGGTGACAAGATCAACACTACCTATGTGGATACGAGAAGGAGGGAAATACCTGCGTTTTTATGTGCACGATGGCGAAGCTCAGCACCGGTTTGGGGCGCAAATGGAGTCATAACAGGAGCAGCCTCTCCTGGATCAGGCTCCACCTCGGCGCTAGACGATAAAGCTACCGCATCCTGACCATCCGCAAAACCATGTCTGTTCTCGTCAGCCTCTCGAATAATTTCGACGATGTGAAGATGTTCGACGAGGCGCATACATGCTGGAAGGTTATACTATTCGGACAACACGAATCGCGCATGTATCCGCCAGAGAACAATGACAGAGGAGCATCAGTGTCAGATAACCGTCGAATACATACCATCGTACGCACGTTCATGATTGCGTCGCAGAGGGATAAGAATGGCTTGTGCACGATATTTGACATTTGCCCGCATGCGGCGACGATTCTGGAAGCAGCCGAAGCTGCATCTGGGAGAAGCGCGAGCTTCTCACTGGTCGAATCAGGGTCATGCGGCAAGTCTGGGGAAGGATAGTCCAGAAGCAGAAGGTCTGAGTGGGCGTTTGGGGGAGAACGTTGAGAAGACGGGAATGTGGCCGAGAGAGGCGTGGGCGGGAAAGATGTGGGTGGAGTGGTGGGGAACGGCGATGTCCCTGGGGACGGTCCATCTTGGAAGCTCGAAAAGACTGGGGAGGACTGTTGTGAGCCAGGGGTGAGCGGAGGTTCAGGGAGGGCGCTTTGAACAAAGACACGCTGGATGTCGTCCAAGGCGTCGCCGATGACGAGATGGAGGGCCCTGAGGGTCGCGAAGGTCGACAATGGGGATGCCATGGTCGAGAGGAGGAAAAGAAGGAAACGACGCGAGGATTAGAGCGGGCACCTTTAAAGACCTCACGTCATCGTAGCCTACCAGTTCCCGACACATCGTTTATAGTCATATCATTTTCCAGATGCACACATCGTCAGATTAGAATCCGTAAAAGTGTCAGAACCTCACCGATCAAGAGAGGCCGTGTGGAACCGACTCGTCAGCACGATCCGGCAGGACCGTGGTTCCTCAGACTTTCCATCACATAACGAGCAGTTTAACTACGGAATTGAAACTGCAGATCTGGCGACACGACCGCTAACGGTGATATTAACGTGGGGCTTGAAGTGTCTGTTGCACAAGGTGGTCGTCCGCATATGGCCATACGTGTACACCCTATAAATTATTGGCTCGAAGGAAGGCACCAAAGAAGTCGACGATCTTGACGTGACAATGAACAAACCGTGGTGGAACACCTGGTAACTGCGGGTAGAGTGTTTCGGCAAATTCCGGGATACTCGACAGAGGACTTTCCTACCACCTGACATCTTCCGGTGATCCAGGGACCTCGGAATGTCAGTACTAGTACTCATCTCAGCTGTGAGCGATGGATATCGTATAATGGGCGTCCAAACCTTGACCTGAAATTGCCACATGAGACAACGCCGACAGGACCAACTCGCTATGGCATCTTACACATAGTTAAATTGCTCTTCGATAGCCCTTGCGATTTGGCCACTTGGTTCTCATTTAAGTTTGGGACTTCCAGATCGAACGTAGGGACCCTGTTCCCAAGACCGAAGCACTGAGGTCGGATGACATTTACTGCCACGCGACCGAAGGAGGTCACGTGCCGCAGAAATCAGCGGAAAATAAACTCTCAATGATAGCCTCGAAGAGTATACGATGCCAGCAGTTCAGAAGAACACGAAGAAAAGATCCGCATCATCTCAGGACGGTCCGAAAGCAAAGAGAGCACATATCTTGAAGCAGGCGACGGCCAAGCACAGTGATGACAATGTCAAGAAGCGGCGGCAGCCTGTGACACTCCCCATCAAGGAGGTAAACGAAGAAGATTCTGATTACGAGCCCGGAGACGTGGCAAGCGGGGAGGACGACGATGAAGTGAGTCTGGAAAAGGACGAAATGGCTATATACGCTGAGGTATCAAAAGATCCAGATGGTCGGTCTCTCGATGCACTTGCAGTTGTTGTCATTCTGATGCACGACGTAAATCAGCCGCTAGGGAATCACACAAAGCTCAGCGCGCGTTGCACGAACAACGAAAGGCTGCAAAACCTCACTCTCAACTGATCGCCGATGCCAAACGCGTCTGGTCTCTGGCCCGTCAGAAGAATATCTCTTCGACAGACCGCCAGAAGCACGTCCGAAATCTGATGGATACTGTAACGGGAAAAGTGAAGGACATTGTCCTCAAGCACGATGCTAGCAGGATCATACAGACCATCGTCAAATACGGAGGCCAGAGAGAAAGAGACCAGGTCGCCGGAGAGCTCAAGGGACACTACAAGGAGCTAGCTCAGAGCAAGTACTCCAAAGTGAGTGTTTCAAGTCTGGATGTCACCGTCGTACTCGAATTCTGAATCTGGTACCAAGTTTCTCGTGACGAAGCTTATCCGGTTTTGTCCAGCGCATCGCGTTTCGATCCTGTCAGAGTTCCAGTCACACGTTCTCAAACTCTTGCTGCACCGGGAAGCTTCGAGCGTACTTGCCGACGCATTCGAACTATATGCCAATGCCTACGAGCGCTCAATTCTGTTGCGAGATTTTTACGGGAAGGAGGCTGCCCTTTTCTCCTCCAGTAGAGGGACCGCTCAAGATATTGAAACCGCAAAGAAGGGACTTCGCGGCTTGCTTGATGGTGTCGAGGGGGACAGGCGCAGACGCTTACTCGCTGCTCTGAAGGAAAGCTTGACAGCAATGTAGGTACGATCGCCTTTGTGCCCACGCTTGGATTCATTGCTACCCAGATTCAATAACCCCGACAAAGGAGCCATTACACACGCCATCGTGCATCGCGCACTGTGGGAGTTCCTGACTGCAGTCCATAGCGTTGAAGAATCAGAACAAGAAAAATTACGCCGAGAAATCTTCGAAAGGTGAGCTATCGGCCTTATATACGTGGAATATGTCCACGTTCTTATAGGATTGAACAAGCTGCCAGGATGTTCTGGCTGAGATGGTACACACCAAGGATGGCAGCAGAGTCGTTCGTGACTTCATCGCCTACGGCACGGCCAAGGTCAGCTCTCAGGACGGCGTACTTTGATGTGTTCAGACGCAGTATTTCAGGACCGGAAACACATCATAAAAGTGATAAAACCCCATGTTGAGCGGATGTGCACCGATGACGAGGCTCAACTTGTGCTATTTACAGCCCTCGATGTGATCGAGTATGCTTCCCATTTCATTCTGGTTCACGTCTAGTTGACGCCTTTCTTCAGCGACACCAAACTCACTGCAAAATCTTTGGTTTCTGACGTAACGACACATACCTCTTCGCTCGCAACAAGTCCCCAAGGAAGACGTTCCCTTTTGCATCTTATAGTACCACGATCACGAAGGCATTTCACTCCTGCACAAATCGCTGTGATAGCGGAAACAGATCACATACGCGCCAAGACAAGCAAGAAGGACAGCTCTGTCAGAGAGAGCGAGATTCGGAAAGCCGCCAGTGAGGCACTCCTTCAGTTCGTGGCAGAGAAAGGCGCAGAGACAGCGAGAGACACCGGCGGAAGTTTGCTCGTGCTGGAGATCATGCTTTATGCGGACGGAGGTCAGTCTTCACCACCTTACCGGGGTCGTTCATACTGAATCCTGCCATTCCCTCGTACAGACAAGTCATCCGCGATGAACGCCCTCGCCCAAGCGCTCGCATCCCCTTACCCATCGGAAGATCCCTCACGACCGCATCTGATCGATCTCCCGCATGCGTCTCGCATGTACAAAAGCCTCCTCCAAGGTGGCCACTTCTCTCACTCGGAACGGTCTGTCATTCGCTCGCCCGCGTTCTCGCCGTCGGCATTCGCATTTCTCTTTCTCTCGATCGTTGGCAAGGAGACCACGGTCGCGATCGCGCAGGGTGATGGCGCTTTTGTCGTCGCCGAGTTGTTGGAGCGGATATGTAACGAGGGCAGTGCTGAGCAACGATCGGGCGTGAGAGGATGGTTCGATGACACTTTCATAGCGCGGATGAAGGAGAGTGAGGTGAAGGGTAAGAACGTGTTGATAGAAAAAATCAGGGCTCTGTCGTAGGTTTGGCAACTGGCTCGCATTATATCAAAAGCCTCGCTACGGCGCATGGCACGCTACCACTTGAAACGTTTTGACGCCTACCAAGGCTTTCTTTCGACTGTTCGTTCATGACAGAGTCTATTGCCCATGCATTGGCGAGTCGCCGCAGTGACAAAACTCTGAATCCTTGCAGAGTTTCCTGACTGTCAGAGCGGAAGCCGACTGCAGAGCGTCTTGCTTTCCGGGTCCGTATTGAATCTATGGCTGTCGCGAACGGAAATCGAGCCTTTGCGGGAGCAATGTCGTCCTTCCCACCCGCTGTACCGGCCCTGACTCTTCGGGATTCGCGTTCAATCGTCGCATCCGGCGAAGCCCATAGGTGGACGATCGAACACCCTCTGAATCACTTCCCTTTCACAGTAATTGCCAGTGATTGGACATGGGTCCCACCTGAATGGTCCCACACCTGGCGGTGATGCTTCCACAAAGGTTTCAAAAGGTAATCGATTCAGAACCCCCATCGCAAAGCGGGTAAAAGATGCGTCCAGAAATGCTACGCTCTTCTTTGCGTTTCGGTCCACCATCGAGCTCAAAGGGGACAAATTCGCATGGTCATTGCTCCGATGCTCCCACCGATCAAAACCAGCGGCCCGGCAGCAACTTCGGAAAGTGCATAATCAGGGTTCATCAGTAAACCGGAAGATGGTTCAGGACTGGTCTGGGACCAACTCCAGGAAAAAACTTTTTGTACGACCCTTAATTGCCTTCTTTATCAAGTTTTAAGAGTTCTGATTGGAGGGCAGGCGCACGAACGAGCACCAAGCGAGACTTTAGCGAGT